>JARFIW010001263.1:0-94712 GCA_036346225.1 Platerodrilus igneus
TAGCTCCTTGGGGTGATGATATCTGAAAAATTCTTAGAAATTCGGGTAGCTGAGAAAATTCTAATATTGATTGATACCAAACAAGATAGGTTTATCTCGAAAGATGCATTGGCTAGACGAAGAAAAGTATTTGTTAGTTTTGCTTATAAAGCAAAGAGTAAAATTTAGAGGTTTGAAAGCTTAAAGTGTAACTTTGTAAGGAGTAGCCGATTTTAAATCTGTTTGCAGATTCGGGATGTGCATAAAATTCTAAGCTAACAAGATGTATCGCTGACTAAGAAAATTTATAAGAACGCTCAAAAGTCGCTACAGGTAAGAAATCTTAAAATTAGGGTAGCTCCTTGGGGTGATGATATCTGAAAAATTCCTAGAGATTCGGGTAGCTGAGAAAATTCTAATATTGATTGATACCAAACAAGATAGGTTTATCTCGAAAGATGCAATGGCTAGACAAAGAAAACTATTTGGTTCAGATGAAAGATAAAAATGGCTAGTCGAAGAAAACTTTTGGTTCAGATGTGGAGGAAATGAGGATGCTCATTTATCTCGAAACATAAAAATTTAAGATAGGTTTATCTCGAAAGATGAAAATGGTTAGTCGAAGAAAACTTTTTGGTCCAGATGTGTGGGGAAATGAGGGATTCTGGGGGAAATGAGGTAGTGGATGCCCCAATTATACTCTACTAAGGTGTGTGATAGGATTATGCCAATAAAAAGAAGCCATTTGGTAGCGTCGAATAAAAAGCGATTTGCTGTAGGAAATAGCGTGGTAGTATTAAGAGTAGAGTTAGGTTCAGTTAGCTGTAAGCAGAAATTTATAATTGTACCTGGACTGAAATTTAAGGGGATATTAGGTGTTGATTGTATGGTGAAGTTAGGTGTAGTAATCGATATGGAGAGGAAGGTAGTTAGGATTAGGGAAAAGATATTGCCCTGGAAGGCAAGTTATGAATTCACAGAGGATGACACGGGTTTGTGTATTAATGTTATGGGATTAGAGGAAGAAGAGGTGAAAGAGATCGACACAATTAAATGTCCAGGAGAAAATTAGAAGAGGTACAGGCGTTATTGAATAAACATTCAGAATTAGTAGGTGTAGAAGCAAGCACAGCGTTAGGATATGAGCATGTTCTAGAAGTAGATAACTCTGAACCGTTTAATACAAAAATATATTCAATACCGGCAGCATATAGAGAACAAGTGAATCAAGACAAAGATGTTGAATGATGGCATAATTGAGTTCTCAAACACGCATCTGCTAAATCCGTTTGGTTGTGGTTAAGAAAAAAGACAATAGTATTCGTTTATGTTTGGATGCAAGGAAGATTAATCAGCGGACGAAACCACAATTTCATTGTCCACAGTCCATGGACACATTTTTAACGAGGCTAAGTGGCAAATTTATTTTTAGTAAATTAGATCTAAGGAATTCTTTCTAGTTAATTTCACTCCACAAAGAGTCTAGAAGGTATACGGGGTTTTCCGTGGAGTGCAACATTAATTAAGGCCATGCAGGCAATTTTAGGGACGTATGAGCAGTTTTGTATACACTAGGTCGATGATATTTTAATTTTTGGCGAAACCGAACAACAGCATTATTCTCATTTAGAACTGAAATTAGCGGAATTGCGGTTAAATATTGACAAATGTGAGTTCTTTTCAAAGACAGTTAAATTTTTGCGTTATGTAGTAAATAAGAAGGATTGACGGAAATTCTAAAATATCCGAGACCGAATAATATAAGAAAGTTAAGGGCATTTTTGGGTGTTCTCAATTTTTATAAGAAATTTGTACCAACATTTTCTGAGAAGGCAGGGCCGCTGTTCAAACTTTTAAAGAAGGGAGTCAAATGGAGATGGTCGGAGAGTCAAGAAGCAGCATACTTAACCTTGTTGAAGCAGTTTCACGAACAACTAATTTTGAGGCATCCCAGATTTAACTTAAGATTTGTATTGCGTACGAATGCATCGGATTGTGCCTTGGCGGAAGAACTATATCAAATCCAAGATGACGAAGAGGTACCTATATCATTTGTGGCACGAACACTAAAGTGGCATGAATTGAATTACACAATTAGTGAAAAGGAGATGGCAGCAGTGGTGTTTGGTGTAAGCAAACTGAAATTTTATCTCATAGGTAGGTACTTTGTTATTGAAACAGATCATTCAGCGTTGTGTGCACTAATGAACACGCGATTTTCAAACAATAGAGTGTATCAATGGGGATTATTGCTACAAGAGTTTGACTTTGAAATAAAGTACATTAAAGGAGAAAACAATTTCATAGCTGATGCTTTCAGTCGGAACAAAGAAAATGAAAATAAAAAGCCATGTGACATAATGATCGCAATGAATGTTCTACTGCAAGATGGATCCATATATGGACAGGAAGAGATACTAAGGAATCAAGAGCGAAGTGAAGAACTACTTCTCATCAAGAGACGATTAGAAAGCGAACCTGAGTTTAAGAACTATCGGATGATAGATGGATTTCTGTGCAAGAGAATTCAAACTCTGGAGTTGTATGTAGTAGATAGGGAACAAGCGAGACTGATTGTGAAGGATCTTCATGTTAGATATGGGCACATAGGCATTAGGAAACTTTGGTTAATATTTAGGGAAACATTTTTTGCTGTTAAAGATATTGGGATTGTAAAATCAGTAATTAATTCATGTCATCTATGTACATTGGGCAAGTACAAAAACCATACTAGTCAGCATGTAGTACAGAGCATGCAAGTACAAAACCTACTTGATTTAATTGCAATTGGTTACTTGAGTAATTTGGTTAGAAGTAGGAAGGGTCATCAACATATACTAATAATTATAGACATTTTTTCTAAATTTACAAAATTATACCCGACTAGATAGTGTAGTACGGTCGAAACTAATAAGAAATTGGAGTTGTATTGTACAGAGGTTGGCAAATTTAAACGTGTGTTGGCAGATAATGCAACTTACTTTAATAATCAGCGATTTATTAGTTATTGGGAATAACAAAACGTTAAGTAGTATTTTGCAGCATACGACATCCGCAGGCGAACCCAGCGAAGAGATATATTCAGGAAACAGTGAAGTTCTTGCGTCTGGCAACCTATCGAGATCATCGATTGTGGGAGAACAATTTGTCTAAGGTCGAATCATTCATCAATAAAACCCCAAGCACCGTGACAGAAACCAGTCCCATCATGCTTGTAACGTGCATTTTTGGTAATTTAACATTCTACACTTTACCAAATACGTAAAATACATCGTTTCTTTGGGATCGCTGTTTGTATCAAGTAAATACTTCAGAATAATTCAGAATTGTAAGCAATTTAACTCGTGTGTATTAATTAAAGATAGATAAATTGGAGATTGATTCTCATTAATAAATAAATTCCAAGGAGTGAAGGTTAAACAGCTTGTAATTAATTATAGATTGCATCGTTCTTGTTTGGCCGTCGTATAAATTTAGTTCCTTATGTGAATATACAAGTCTAGATAAAAGGCGATAAGCGGTTGTAATAGCGACGAGTTGATATAAACAGACGAGGAGAGTAGTTCTGTTCTGTGTTCCGATATATTAAGTACGTTGAAAATACTGCTTCTTCCTGCTTTGAGAATAGTGAGAATTACTGCGGTATCAATTCTCGTATTGTTCATGAACAAGCACGCCGTGTTTTTAGTTGATTTTCTGTTGAAAATAAAAGTAGTAGAGCTTGTTAAACTCGAGGCACGTGTGCTTTACGGAACATTTGACGGACGGTTTTATTGCTTACGCGTGCCTTACTAATTGTTTTTAGTTGTTTTTGTTGTGAGATAAATGTTTTAAGGAACATTTGACGGACTTGCTTGAGTGATACACGTGCTTTACCCATTATGGTTCTTTTTAGTTGTTTTGTCTTTTGATATTTAAACTGTGTGTGCGATCTAGTTTCGTGGTCCTTTTCTTCTCAGGGTAGCGCATACTTTGGATTATTTAAATACAGTGATACTGTAGTTTCTGAATTTTCTAACAACAAAGAATCCAAAATAGATCATTGCTTGCGCAAATTTCGTTATTTGCGAAATATAACAGATTACCGGTTTACAAAGGTATTGGTTGAAGTTACTCACTGCTTTTTGGGATGTTTATGAAAATAATATACATTTGGTCCCAGTTGAAATTAAACTAGTGCTACAGAATGTTTCGAAATTATTGTCTTAGGAAATAGAATTACCAATAAATTTATCAAGGCTACATAGTTCCGACGCGTGATAATGTCTGCTGCTAACACCAGTGAAATACGTAGGTGTGATTAGTGTAACGTGTGATAAGTTCCATCAACACCCTCACAGTCAAGGGTGAAGTGCTTCGTTAGTGCAGGACATCGTTGAATCCCACACTTCAGTTGCAAGGAAGCGATGCTGAAAGACTTTTGTAAGTTGAACTATTTCCTACTGGTTATTACTTTAAATATCTATCCGTTGCTTTACCATATCTTTGTCGTTCTGATACCTTTTACAATAGACTTGCATGCTATTTTAAAACATAGAGAAAAAAAGAAAGAAAGAAAAATCAATACTACTGAATTACTCATACCAATTGTGTCTTATCTATTTATCTTTTGTCAACATTTTGTCTGATTTATGTTTAATTGGTGTGTGAGGAAACGTTTCTGCTACTCCCCAATATTACCTCACTTTGTACTAAACATTTTTCTGTATTGCTTTTACCGTTGTTATATTATATAGATTATCCAAACAGTTTCTTTTTTTTTACATTCTACAAAGTACTGAATAATTTAGACTTTACATTGCTGCTATGCTTATTCTTTTTTTTTCAGGTTTGCTTAACTTTTTTTTCTTGCAGGTATTGTCACTAACTCCTTACCGCTGCATACATTATCTGTCAGTCTGCTTTCTACACCCCACCCTAATCTCCGATTGAGCCCGGTCATTCCGTGATATCTTTGTATTACGCACGGCTACGAGCCAACGTAGCATAAATTTGGCGCCCAACGTGGCTGCCACGAATTACGTAACATGCTGATTAAACTGCTATACCCCAATAGACCTTGGCAAATTGTGCCTAGAGAGGATGAGTTTCGACAATTGTTAGTCAACGTCAGAGATAAGTTAAAGAGACGAGCAGAGAAGTATGTTCAGAAAATGAATGCCCGAATACAGAAACGAGTAAAATTTAAAATTGGGGATCAAGTAATAGTTAGGAGTCTGAGAGTAGGTAGGAAAGAAAAGTGAACATGTGCTAAGTTACATTTGCCCTACGAAGGACCTTTTGAAATTGGTGAGGTTGTAGGGGATTGTACTTACCTGTTGCAAGATGTGGAGACCCAGGCAGAGAGAGGAAAATTCCATGTGAGTCTGCTGTTTCTGTATTCGCCCAAGGAACGACAGACTGAGGAAGATGACACTTAGATGCAGTTAGATAGAGATAGGTGTAGATAGATAGTGAGAGATAGAGATAGGATAATTAATTAGAGATAGATTTAAAAAGGTAGAGTTAGAATTATAGATAGAGATAGAAATAGATAGTGTAAGTGAAGATAAGTTAAATAAATAAAAATAGGTGCACATAAGTAGAAGGAACTTGAATAAATAGAAATAAGGGAAGATAAGTATAGATGAATAGAAATAAGTTGAATAAATAGATAGCGATAGACAGAAATAGATGTAGGCAAAAAGTGATAGATGTGAATAGATAGGTGTACATAGATAGACATAAGTTAAGTAAATAGAGATAAAGGAAGATAGATATAGATAGAATAGAAATAGATAGTTATAGGTAGAGATAGCTGATTAGATAGAGAGATGTAAATATTATATAGGGATAAAAATCGGTATAGTGCTTCGTATTTGAATCTAAAATAAGCCAAATAGTTGTTTAAATTTGTATTAAAATAGGGGGATTATACTGTGTAGGTTAAAAGTCAACGTGTGTAAATAAGCCCAGAAGGTATTTTTATAACGACCCTGTAGATAGGAAAATAATAAATTATTTATTACGCTTAAATCGATAATTTGCATACTTTAGTATAAGACAAGCTAGACAATTAAATACAGAAATTTTTTATTTTAAATGACATATTTTTATGTAGCTTCGTGGTAGGAAAAATCAATAATTTGTATACGTTAATTGCATACAACCATGGATAATACTAAAGCTTTGCGGTAGATAAAAATCAATAATTTGTATACGTTAATTTAATACAAGGTTGAGTATTGCAGGCAAATATTAAAGCTTCGCGGTAAATAAAAATCAATAATAGATGCAACGGATACTTATTTAGCAGCGTAAACTAAAAGGTACGTTAGCTTAATTCGTAGAAGAATAATATAATAAAACGGCCGAGGAGTTCAAAGAATGAGAGCTTCAAGTAAATAAATATTTCTTTGAAAGCTATAAAACGAGGCGATAACATTTCAAGGTATTGTACAGCGGGAAAGGACAGGTTAACGAACGAGTATGTTATCTGTGAAGCAAAAATCAATAATTTTAAGGGACGAACAGTCGTTAGCAAGCAATCAAAAGAGACAGAGAATACATCAGCTGATAGAAGTATAAGCCGTTTTCAAGCGAGTGACAGATAAGTATATTTTAAAAGACAAATGGGTGAAACAAACATGCAAGATGTTTGTCGACGATATAGATTTTCAAGGCGCACATTTAGCGAGGGAATGGTAACCGTAGATAGTGGGAGCTCGATGAAAGTAAGAGCAACACGAGAGACAAAATAGTGGTTATGAACGCATGACTGCAAGGATAACAGGGACGCAGGCACTATGGGCGTGTTTTGCAGATCGTTAGAGATATGGAGAGGAATGAATTTTCTGGGTACGCGAGTTATGTATCCCCTAATTATCTATATGTATTGAATATATTGAATCTAATAGGAATTATTAGAAATTGTTAAATAAAGTATAAGTTCATTGCAACATTGTAATACAAGGATAACCCAGAGAGGTTATCGACAGTTCATGAGAACGGACATGCAACTTTGCATCCGAGAGGGCAGTGATACTGCAGGTGGCAGATCACAGGCGGTTAACATACCGCAATTACTTAGAATTAAGATTGTTACATTGTAATAAAGTGTACAATTAAGAGAAACGCAGACATGAGATCTGCAAGTTCCCACAGCTGTGTGAGGGGCAGGTTATTATAAAAAGCCCGGGAGCTCAATGCCCGGCAGTGAGTCTTCGAACTCCATACTTCGTTGTTCAAGCTACTCACCTTAGTACAATAATTAAATGTTTTTGAATTAAAGTTATTTTATAAGTTATTCAAAATTCCATTGTAATTTCTGTTTTAAGTTAAAATAAATTTGTTAAGTCTTCGGAATTGTTTTTAAAAACACCGCTCCAAAGGCCCGAACCTTAACTGGCGTAGTCGTAACGGATGTCAAAAGAGCACTAAAAATCCAAAAATCGGAAGATTGGTGACCAAGAATTTCAATTCGCAATTTTGACAGAAACCAAACCAGGTTGGAGGAAGAACAAAAATCGTCTAAATCCAACAAACAAACCAACGTGGACAAGATACAGCATCGATCGAGCCCACAAAAGAAACAGATGAAGAAATTAATGTAAGTTCATTCCATTTATACCAATTGATCTCACAAACTATAATTAATATATGCTAGTTTATTATTTTATTATTTGATTACCATTTATTACTATGTTATGAATTTTATTTTATGCCAATATTTTCTTTGAAAATAGTTACAAAGAGAATTATTTTCAAACATTTTATGAGACGAATGTTTAAAGAGACCTTCTTTAAAAGTAAAAGAGATTTTCTTTAAAAGTAAAAGAGATTTTCTTTAAAAGTAAAAGAGATTTTCTTTTAAAAGCAAATGAGACTTGATGTTTAAGAGATTCTTATCACAAGTATTAGAACAAACTCAAAAATAAACCAAAAATAACGGACGCACATCCATTAATACCAAAATACGAAAAGTTAACTACCGCGAGACAAAACGCACGTTTAACCCGGTAAACTAAAAACACAGAACACAAATTAATTCCAAAGCCAAACGTAATTCTTCAAACAAGCAATTACGGAACGATTATTTAAACCATTGACCTCTACAATACTGTATAAATTACAGCAAAACACTCTGCAATAACTGAAACTACGGTAACTTAAAACCAGCGTGCAATCTAGCACCTAAGATAAGCAAAGTTCGCAAAGGAAGCATAATTTATTACACACTTAAAAACCTCAGAGAAATCGCAATTAAAACAATAACTTTCAAAACTAAAGCAGCATTATAAGTAATTAAATCCATCACGGAATAATAAAAGCGCATTCACCACAGCAATCTATAAATAAATTGCAGCACAAACACGGAATAAAAGCTAAACGGTCATCGTAAAAGGTTATAATTAAAACGCCCATAATTGCAACCTCAAAACGTACAATTACAAACAAGCACTATAATTGAATACCGAGATATCTAAGAATAAACAGACGTAACATTTATGCAAAGCAATTAGCGAGTAAAAGAAGCGAATTATTTAATTCCTATAAACTGAAACTAACACCGTTGAGTAAAAGTGTCAATTACCTCAACAGGTATAGTCGTATGCTATTCAGCACGTACGCAAGTAAGTAATTAACCTGCAAGTTATATTTAGAATACAAGACCGACGAACTATACGTTTATGCAACTCAATTAAAACCGATATAATAACAAAATTAACAGAACTAAACTAACACAAAGCGAAGTAAATATCGCGAGAACAAATCCATTCACTCCAGATTCTTCAGAAAGCAGTAACTCAAGACAAATTAAAAACCGCGAGATAGAAACAGGCAAATTCAAGGCTACGGTAATTAAATCAACATTATCGAGCATAAATCTCACAAGTTCATCGCCGCACTGTGTAACTAAGTACAAATAACAGCAACTACGATTCTAAAAATAACCCGACGCAGTCTAAACTAAAAATTAACAAATCTAAACCTAAAATAACGATAAGAATAACAAAATAAACCCCAATTTTTACACAATTTTAAATTACCCAATCTAAAAGGAAAATTAATAAAACCAAAGCAAATTTAACGTTTCAAATAGCAAAATCGACCCCAATTTTTACAAAATTCGAAAATAACCCAATCTAAACGGAAAATTACTACATCCAAAGCAAAATTAACGCTACAAATAGCAAAACCCACCTCAATTTTTACAAAATTCGAAATTATCCAATCCAAACGGAAAACTAATACATCCAAAGCATAATTAACGTCCCAAATAGTAAATTCAACCCCAATTTTTACAAAACTTGAAATTACACTACCTAAACGGAAAATTAGTAAATCCGAAGCGAAAATAACGATATATATAGCGTAATAAACCTCAATTCAAAAAAAAAATATTTTTTTTTTGAAAATTACCCAAAAACGAAAGCAACCCTTAACCAACATGAGTAGCGCAGACATGAAGCTTTATTTGGAAACAATCCAAATATTTGATTGCACGCAAGCGTATCTTGAAAATTTTATTGGAGCAGTCGAAATTTTCCTAAAAACCTTCTACAAACCCGGAGATAACGAAAGAAATTCATTGCTTATACGCTTGATAATAAGTAAACTAACCGGAAGGGCACTAACCTTAATCGCCAGTAGGGACGATTTACAAGAATGGCAAGAATTTAAACAGCTACTAATTGCATATTTTGGAGACCAACGTAACATAAAAGGCCTGGTACGAGACCTAATAAACTTTAGAATGGAACACAACCAATCCCCCTACCAATTCGGAATGAAATGCCAAGACGTGAGAAGTTTAATACTAACCAAATTAAAAATCGAAGAACCCGATCAAAACGTTAGACATTTAAAAACAAAAATGTATGACGAAATGGCACTGGACACTATATAAACGCTTTACCAGAACGACTATCGGATAAGATCAGATTCCAACGACCCCAAAATCTAGAAGAAGCTATGAACCTAGTGATAGAAAAAGAAAATGTAATGTATTACCGCAACAGACTATACAACCCCAACGCAAATAAAAGTTATTCACCGATAAAAACCATACAAGCCACAAGACAAAAAATCCCTCAACAAAAATTCACACCCTTTAACGCACAAACAAATCAACCGCGAATTAATAACCCAAGTTTCAACAATACGAATTTTAATAATCAATATAAACATTTTTCAAAACCAACGTTTAACCCAACTTTTACGAAACCCGCAATCCAACCAAGATTTAATCAAAATCTAAACCAACAAAGACCAGCATTCAACGCAAATCCCAATAGAAATACACCAATGAATAATAATCATAACAACCCTAATAATTATTATAAACCAACACCAATGGACACCTCATCTGGTAACACCAGACAAAATACCAAAATAACACATATCCGACCAAACCCTCATCAGAAACGAAATTTTACATCGGAAGAACTATTTCACCAAGAAGTAGAAAAATTTGACACTGACCAGAATAATTACATTCAGACAGGTACGAACGATGAATCAAACCACGCAGAAACTTATGAACGCGACGAACAATACGAAACTTACAAGGAGTACGACGAAGAAAACCCGAACTCAAATTTTCAAATGGACCAATTCATAACCGACCAAACTTTATAAACTTAAATAACATAAATCACTTAGTATTACCATACATTGAAATACCCCACGCCGAATTTAAACTATTAATCGATACCGGATCATCAAAAACATTAATTAGTCCCAGAACCGTGAAAAAATATTATTTAGATTATGTAGAAAGAGAACCATTTAAAATTAAAACAGCCCATCAAACAACACTACACCAATTCGTAGCTAATATACCCTTACCGAGAACATTTAATGTTAAAATGAAACATAGATTTTGTGTATTCGAATTTAATGACAGATATGACGGCTTAATCGGAATGGACCTTCTAAGAAAATTAGGAGCCAACATTGACATCAAAAATCGTTTATTAAGGACAAAATACGGAAAAATCCCAATTAAATTTCAAAACACACAAATCGAACAAAAATACACTATAGAACCCCGAACGGAAAGAAAAATAAAAATCCCAGTAAATTCTAACAAAAAAGTAGGAATAATAAATCATATGACATTTCAACAAGGAGTAGAAACCCCAACCGCTTTAGTACAAATAAAAGATAATTATGCAACCACTGCGATATTAAATTTAAACGACTATCCCGCAGAATTATCATTGACAGACCCAATTAACGTAGAAGAATTAAATTTTAACGAATGGAAATAGACGAAAAGTTAGAAAACGATTACAACCCAATAGAACATGACAAAATGTTAAGAGAAAATTTAACTAACATCCGCTTTAACACCGACATCAATCAAGAAGAGCAAAGAGCTATTAAAAACTTATGTTTTGAATACCGCGACATATTCCACTGCGAAGGAATACCATTAACATTCACCAACACAGTAAAACATAATATCGAGTTAACAGACAATAAGCCAATCTTTACAAAAGCATATAGACTACCTCATGCAAGCCAAGAAGAAGCTGACAGACAAGTAGCAGACTTATTAGACCAAGACATAATCCAGCAATCCAACTCACCATGGAGCAGCCCCGTGTTAATAGTACCTAAGAAATTAGACGCAACCGGAAAGAGGAAGTACAGAATGGTAATAAACTATAGAAAGTTAAATGAAAAAACGGTAGATGACAAATATCCACTACCAAATATAACCGAAATTTTAGACAAATTAGGCAAATGCCAATATTTTTCAACATTAGACCTAGCATCAGGATACCATCAGGTAGAGATGGAAGAAAAAGATATATCAAAAACAGCCTTCAGCACACCTAGAGGACATTACGAGTACAAACGAATGCCATTTGGATTAAAGAACGCACCCGCTACTTTCCAGAGAGTCATGAACAATATATTACGAGGAATACACAATGAAAAATGCCTTGTATACCTAGACGACATCATAGTTTATTCCACATCATTGGTAGAACACATAGAAAGATTGAGAGAAGTATTTGAAAGACTAAGACAAGCACATTTCAAAGTACAGTTAGGCAAAAGTGAATTTTTACAAAAAGAAGTATCATTTTTAGGACATGTAATAACACCCCAAGGAGTAATGCCAAATCCCGACAAAACAAATGCAGTTCTAAATTATCCATTACCAAAGACAACCAAAGAAATTAAAGGATTTCTAGGACTTAGTGGTTACTACCGCAAATTCATTAAAGGTTACGCTCAGATTACCAAACGCCTGACAAATTGTTTAATAAAGGGAAACAAAATTGAACACTCCCCGGAATTCATTAAAGCCGTAGACAAAATTAAAAACATGTTAACGAATCACCCTGTGTTAGAATACCCAGACTTTTCAAAACCATTTATCCTAACGACAGACGCATCGAATGTAGCATTAGGCGCAGTATTGAGCCAAGGAAAAGTAGGTAGCGATAAACCCATCAGCTACGCATCCAGAACCCTAAATGAAACCGAACAGAAATATAGTACCATAGAAAAAGAATTATTAGCCATAATTTGGGCAACAAAATATTTTAGACCTTACTTATACGGAAGAAAATTTTACATATACACCGATCATAGACCATTAGTATGGCTATGCAAACTGAAAGAACCGAATTCAAAATTACAACAATGGCGAATCAGACTCGAAGAGTACAATTACGAAATTATATATAAAAAAGGAATTTATAACAACAACGCAGACGCTTTAACTAGAATCCAACTCAATGCATTAGAAACGGAATCCATTATAGGAAACGTAGACGAAGCAGAAATAAGGGAAGATCCAAACGAGATCGACACGATACATTCGACACAAAACGAAGAACCTAAAAACGCAATTAAAATTTTAAACGAAGCAATCGATATGAAACCCAATCAATTTATAATAACCGAAGTTTTAAATAACTCCAATAACGTAAAATATACAAAAGTAGATAACAAAAAGATATACCAAATTCAAATAACTAAAGATGACAACGAGGAACAAATAATTAAAATTTTAAAAGAATACACCCCCGAGAAAAAACGATTTTATTTCTATTTCAACACCGAACATTTATACCAAAGATTTTCAGAATTATACGTCAAACTATTCAATAACTCTGGCCCTAAACTCATCAGATGTACGAGAAAATTAATAACATTAGACGACCCTGACGAAATAAACGATGTAATTAGGAATCAACACGAAGGAAAAACCAACCATCGTGGAATTAACGAAACAATAAAGCAACTTGTAAGACGTTATTATTTTAAAGACATGATGGAATTGACCACAGATTTCATTAACCAATATGAACTATATGACAAAGCGAAACCGATAGAAAACCCCCAAAGATACCCTTAATGTTAACCAAAACACCCGACAAACCATTTCAAAAACTACATGCCGATACTCTAGTAGTAGAAGCGCAAAACTATCTAACAATTGTAGACGCATTCACAAAAATAGGCCAAGCAATACCAATCACATCCAAAAATAGCATCGACGTGGCCCAAGGATTTTTACAATATTTCACATTTTATGGAACACCCGAATCAATAACTCTAGACAATGGTAGCAAATTTAAAAATGAGACAATACAAAACACTTTAGAACTTCACAAAATAAAAATTCATTTTATAACGGAAAACCACCCTGAATCAAACGGACTAATTGAACGACTACATTTAACCCTGTTAGAACAAATTCGATTATTAAGGATAAATTATAAAAAGGAACATATAACCAATTTAATGTCATACGCACTAATCGCCTATAATAATACAATTCACTCATCAACAAATTTTACACCCTTAGAATTAACATTAGGACATTCAGGTTTACGAAATCCCTATGAAATACACCACAACAAGGACGTATATCAACAATATGCGAAAGACCACAAAGAAAAACTAAAAATAACTTATGACAAGGTAAAAGATAAATTAGATAACGATAAGGAACGTATCACCACAACCCGAAACAAAATACCGACGCAAATAAATTTTCAATAGGACAAACCGTGTATGAGAAAAACTTTCAAAGCAAGCGACATAAAACGTCACCCAGAAATTTAGGACCCTTCAAAATTAAGAAAATATCAGATAAAAACATAGCAGTAGTAGACAACGGTAAAATAACAAAGTACATTCATTTGAAAAACCTAAGACACCCTGTAATTTCAGATGGATAATCATCACCCTTACCGTCAACCTCCGCCCAGGTAGAACGGACAACCAAGTAATGATATAACATATAAAAACAACCCCGGTATACTACCAATTAAATTAGGCAGTATGTAAAACCCAATTAACATTTACAAAATTAAATACCCTACACTCTAGTATTATTGAACCAACCGATTTATTAAAAGAATTAATAAGAATTAAATCACTTATAATTAACAGTAAATTACCTTTTGATGTAACAGAATCAAACATTCTAATATTTAAAAAGATAGCTATAGTAAAAGGCTATATTAAGAATAACGAAATAATATTTTTAATAGAAATCCCGATAGTAGAAAGTAACAATTATAATTATTATCATTTATTTGCTTTTCCAACGAAAGTTACTAGCACATACCAAGTAATCATACCCAAAACCAAATTCCTATCCCTAAATGAACTGAGATATGGTTATACAAACGAAAAATGTACTGAAGTAACACCAAACCAATACTTATGCCAAATAATGACGACAACAACCATTCAAGAAGACAGCCCTTGTGAAGTACAACTATTAAAATTCTCAAATCATTACGAAAACTGTGAAGCCAAACAAGTGCAAATAACTAACATGAAAATTCAAAAAGTTACAGAAAACAAATGGATAGCCATTTTCCCAACAGAAGTAGTAGCAACCATCCACTGCAATCAAGATGAAAATAACCAAGCATTAATCGGAAGCAAATTAATTACCCTCAAAGAAGATTGTTATGTAAAATTGAAAGAAGAAGTAATCAGAGTTTATCAAAATCCCATAGCAACAAAGAAACTTGCAAACCTACCAGAACTACAGTTCAAGATAGAACAACAAGAAGACGAAGAAATAATCAAGAAACCTATGAAGCAAGAGCATCTAGACTTAGACGACCTCAACCACGCCATGAAATTAGTGGAAAGTTACAAAGAACAATTAAGTGAACTCAAAACGCCAAAGTTACATTATGATAATATAAGTGTTTGGACAATTGTGTTAATCATTTTAATAATTTTTGTAATTATATATGTATCTTACAAAATGTACCTTAGATATAAGAATGAAGGAAACAGTTCTAGATTTAAGGGAACAAAGAGAAATAAAGAAACGATAAGTATACCCTTAGAAATAATGAATTTTAAATGAAATTGAATAATGAATTTTATGTATTTAAAAATTAAGTAAAACCTTAATTTTTCATTTACGGTGGGAGGAGTTATGTATCCCCCAATTATCTATATGTATTGAATATATTGAATCTAATAGGAATTATTAGAAATTGTTAAATAAAGTATAAGTTCATTGCAACATTGTAATACAAGGATAACCCAGAGAGGTTATCGACAGTTCATGAGAACGGACATGCAACTTTGCATCCGAGAGGGTAGTGATACTGCAGGTGACAGGTCACAGGCGGTTAACATACCGCAATTACTTAGAATTAAGATTGTTACATTGTAATAAAGTGTACAATTAAGAGAAACGCAGACATGAGATCTGCAAGTTCCCACAGCTGTGCGAGGGGCAGGTTATTATAAAAAGCCCGGGAGCTCAATGCCTGGCAGTCGGTCTTCGAACTCCATACTTCGTTGTTCCAGCTACTCACCTTAGTACAATAATTAAATGTTTTTGAATTAAAGTTATTTTATAAGTTATTCAAAATTCCATTGTAATTTCAGTTTTAAGTTAAAATAAATTTGTTAAGTCTTCGCAATTGTTTTTAAAAACACCGCTTCAAAGGCCCGAACCTTAACACGCGTCGACGGTTACAACTGATAGCTAGTTTTTCGCGGTAATACCATGGTGGAAGGAGTAAATTCTGAGCTTTAAAAAGTTCGTTGTGCATTTGAGTGGAGGAATTTGGAGAATTGTTTGTAACGAATGTGATAGTTCAGGGAAAGCTACAGAAATATGTGACTGGAGAAGGGGTTTGAAGATTATAAAAGCTCTTGCCAGGGGTGGTAGACCTCTCGTAATCTTCTGATCCGCTTCGAATACATTAGGTAGCATCGTGAAAACATCCTAATTTAAAATTAAAAGCGGCGACAGAGTGCAGTCCGTCGTACATTGTTACAAGTGTTGTAAATGCACGAGTTGGTGCTAACAGATTAAACTGGCTGAAAATAAATTAGTATAAATAATTGTTCGAGTACAACAGGATGCTACTGAGGTAAGCAAACCAAGTATTTCTTGAACGAGAGTGCTGGTGGCACGTTAAATTGAGATAATTTAGATTTGGATACATGGTGGTATGAAAAGCATCCACTAATAACTGGGAGGAACTGGATGAACGTGTTGAGATGGAGTACCTGTCCATGTAGGGGTGAGAACGTGGAGGTCATCCGAGAAGGTGGTGCGTCCAAAGAACACTCCAAGTAACGAATTTTGTTTTATTGTTGAACTGTGGTGCTGGCATTGTGTTATAAAGCTAGATGTGTTTAAAATTATGTGATGAAAATTTTATGAACTGAAAATTAATTTGATTACCGTATATAAAAGACAATTTCCCATTATTATTTGAGTATATAAAAACAGGAGTAATAATTTTTGATGTAAAGAGTAAACGGGTCTGTAGAGTAATTTGACCATGCAATATTTTATGCATATCAAGGAAAAAGGTTTATACTGAACTCACCATAGACCAAGTAAAGGTAAATTTAGGGTTTCGCGATAGGTCTATCTACTTTGAAAAATAAAAAAGTTGAAGTGTAATAACTCACAAACAATTTAAATTGAGAAAAAAGGGGTAAAATGTTTTATTGTAAATATGACAATGTATTTATTGAAATTGTCTGAATAATTCTTTATGTCATATGAATAAAGGAGTGTATGTTTGTTCCAGGATTTTATTTTATTTTTGTATTTTGGTGTGTGTATAGGTGTTGAAAGAATGTGTAGTTGAGGTAAGTACATCATAGGAGGTAGTGCCCAGAGCTAGCCGTGGTAGATCAACTTGAAGAAGCAATTTTTATAAATATCAAACTAGAACATATTATAATCAAACTTCGAAATTTGTATCAAAGCTTTATTTAGGTAAAAATTGCTGGAGTTATATTTCTATCTAGATGACCACTGCATTTTAATGTCAACCAAATAGTGGGGCACGAAAATAATCCGGAAAGGCACAGTAATTATGTCATTCCAACGCTGGGGCTCGATTGTACAGGCTTAACCTCACAGAATTTATGGCTCCCAATGATAGGGCTCGATTTTAGAAGGGGAACGTAATTCGGATATCAACACCACACACACACACGCACACACATAACACACACATGCCTTCACGTGCACACACACACACACACACACACATAACACATGCCCTCACGCGCGCACTCACAAACACACACACACACACCTTACTTGCGATTACTTTCTGGCGGGTAGCCAGGTCTGCTTAAATTTTAGGTAGCAGACTACTGAAACGTTGGAACAAATAAATGAAAATAAAAAAATATCAATC
Organism: Platerodrilus igneus; assembly: GCA_036346225.1. Taxonomy (NCBI): domain Eukaryota; kingdom Metazoa; phylum Arthropoda; class Insecta; order Coleoptera; family Lycidae; genus Platerodrilus; species Platerodrilus igneus. The sequence goes on from JARFIW010001263.1 coordinate 17,643, forward strand.
CTTATCATTCGTTTTCCATACACAACTGGAATCACATGTCTAATATAGCTCTTGCCGATCATAACTTTGTGTTACTCGGAGTGGATGTGTTTCATAAAATAATGTTGGTTTCAAAAACTCACTTACCGCTCTCAACACGATTTTTGGGTATGTTCTGATAGGTAAATACGACAAAATTCCCATCACATCAGAATTATCTACGGCTTTATCATTTGTGCGTCATACATCACTTGATTTTCTGGAAAATAAGATTAAAAAATTATGGGAAGTTGAAGATATTCCGGATGTTCTACCAGTGCCACCTGATAATGCACTTTGTGAAAAAATCTGTAATGAAACCACTCGCCTTGTAAATGGTGGTTTTGTCTTAACCCTGCCATATAGATACGATCCTCCATGTTTTCCTAAAACTAAAAATTTAGCGGTGCAGCATTTCCTTTCACTTGAAAAACGTTTGTTAAAACAACCTGACACCTATGAACAGTATAAACTTTTTATGCAAAAGTATATTATTCTTCACCATATGTCATTAACTTCTTTGCCTGTTTCTGATCTTTGATGAGCATTACTATATTCCGTACCAAGGCATTTTGCGTCAAAGCACCTTTACTACGTAACTAAGAGTTGTTTTTGACGCCTTTGCAAAATCACACGGAGGTAGGTCGTTAAACAATAATCTTCTAGTGGGTCCTAAGCCACAACAGAATGTTACTATATTATTACTGAAGATTCAGGTGTATTCAGTAGTATTAACTGCGGACATCAAGAAGTTGTACCGTCAATTGTTAATCACACCCAATTACTGCAATTTTCAGCGCATTGTGTGGCGCCACGTACACAACGCTCCTTTGCAGGATTATTTTCTCAACACCGTAACTTACAGCGTTGCCTCATCTTGCCGCAGTGGCGTTTCAAAAGTAACATAACAAACACGAAAAAATACTGTGCACTATAATTCTCTTCACTGGAGCTATCATAATTATGTTTGTTGTACTATTGGTTGTTAAGATCAATATCTCTTCGCTCGCTACAGAACCTACTTGCCAAGTTATTTAAAGATCGTTTACCTATTGCTCGGATTTGCATCAAAATCTAGCACTAGGTAGTTCAGACCTAGTACCAGCTGGCAGCCAACTAAAAAAGTTCGCACTCAAAAACAAGATGGCGGCAACATTTTAGTAACGATTACACGTCAGGCCCTTCAGGTGGTCAAAAAACAATAAAACTCGAACACCTGATTGTTTATACCTAGCACCAACAAGCACTTACGTTTGAAAGCAAACAGCCGTTTCAGAAATATTGGCTTCCAACAAAGGAAGCAAATTGGTGGTGAGTTGTTAACAATAGAAGGTTTAGAATTCTGCCATAGTGTTCGTACATAATACTATCTTGTATCAAATATAGAGATGTAACACTAAATCGCCTTACCAATATGTATTCTTCTGTATTGTGCCAGAGTCCAAGTTGAGCACCTCGTTTCTACCCCGGCTAACACTTCCCGTAAGAAGCATCGCATATTATACGTTAAATTCACATGTGCCAATAAATTAATATAGTTTTTTTATAATCTTTTTGAGCAACTAGAGGACTGACGTATAACCTTTCCTAAAAATCGTCGCCATATTGTGTTTCAAGTGTTAACTTCATCAGGTGGGTGTTGGCTAATGCTAGATCTCTGCTACTTAGTACTAGGTATTGGATCAAATTAGACCAAGGTAAAAAGGGTAGCGTCAAGGTGGCCGCTCCCGAACAAAATAGGCACAATTATTGAAACGGTTTTGGTGCTAGCTTTTTGACTTCGGTGCTGGCTGATGATACCTATAAGCAACGAGTTGCCCGAGTGCAATTTTTTTAACAAATGCGGGGAGTGGGTGGAGGTGGGGGTCGTCTAATCTTTAGAAAATTGGCGGCATTTGTTTTTGAGATGATAGCTTTTAGATTTTTTAATTGGGTGCTAGTTAGTGCTAGGTCGGAGTGTAAGGTTTTACAGCAACTCAGAATAAGGTAAGGAAGGTAGCGTCAAGTTGTCTGAAACGGCTTTTTTTGCTACCTTTCAGACTTGGTTGTTAACTGTTGCTAGCCATTAGCAATCAGGCGCCCGAGTCTCAGTTTTTTTGAACAACGGAGGGGGTCTAGTCTTTGAAAAATCGTCGCTATCATGTTTTTGAGGTGCAAGCTTTCTTAGTAGGATGCTAACTGGTGATAGGTCTGAGCTACCTAGAGCTCGGTTTTGACACAAATCCGAGCGACGGGGGAGGGGTGTGTGTGTGTGCGTGTCCCCATAAAATAGGCCACATTTCTGAAACGGTTTTGGCGCTTGCTTTCAGACGTGATCGTTAATTGTGGTGGGGATTGGATCCCTATAGTAGGGGATAAAGAATACTACTATAGTAAGCCTGCTTATCGTAAAAGGCGATTAAAAAGCGCAGCAAGGAGCAGCAGCCTTGCTGGCTAAAAGGTATTGGAGGAGGGTCGGTTGGTCTCGGGTAATCCTCAATAATTTACAAGCTTGTTGGGGGTTGGCCGTGACGGATACGGTTTTTAGCTAAAATCTTTAAAAACTGCGTTGTGGAAAGATATGGGAGCCTACCACAATATTTCCCTGGTGTGCGTGGCCTAAAACACGAAATACATATGATGGAGAGCTCACAAGTAAAATTCTTGTCCGGAGGTGAAATACTCCCTCATTCGGATCTCCGGGAAAGGGTACTTGGGGCTCGTCATTGTAAGAATATAAAACAACACTTCGATTTGGTGATAGGGACTTGGAATGTAAGGTCATTACATAGAGTAGATAAGTTAACGAATTTATTAGTCGAAATGAGAAAGGAAAAGCTGGACATTTTAGGTATTAGTGAGGTGAGATGGCCACATAGTAATGACTTTTGGAAAGATAATTATAGAATAATTACAACTTCTTCAACTAATGGACAGGCAGGGGTAGAAATAGTGTTAGGTAAAAGATTAGGGCATAAAGTTAAAGAGTTCTTACAATTTAGTGATAGAATAATTATGGTTAGATTGAGTACAAAACCCACAGACACTGTTTTAGTACAGGTTTACATGCCAACAACTCAGTACGAGGATGAGGAAGTAGAAAAGGTATACGAGGATATAAATAGTATAGTGAGAAAAGTAAAAGGAGATGAGAATTTAATAGTTATGGGTGATTTTAATGCGTCAGTGGGAGAAGGTAGTGAGGAAAAAATTGTAGGAAAATTTGGGTATGGCAGACGAAATGATTGAGGAGAAAGATTAGTTGAGTTTTGCCAGGAACATAGATTAGTAACTGTAAACACCCTATTCGAACAACATGTTAGGAGAAGATATACCTGGAAAGCGCCAGGTGATAGGGCTAGATACCAAATAGATTATAATTTAGTTAAACAAAGATTTAGAAACCAAGTTAAAAACTGTCGTAGTTATCCAGGGGCTGACATAGATAGCGATCATAATTTACTTAAAATGAAGTGTAAACTAAAATTCAAAAAATTGAGAAAGGTTAAAAGAGAGGAATCGGATCTAGGTAAGCTTAATGATAGTAGGGTAAAAGAGGAATATAAACAAGTATTAGATAATAAGTGCAAAGAGATAGCTGTAGGAGGGAACGTAGAAAATAGATGGAAAGAAATAAAACTGACTGTACATGATACAGCAACACAGACTATAAGTAAGAAAAAAATAGAAGCAAGAAAACCCTGGGTAACAAAGGAGATATTAGATTTAATAGAGAATAGAAGAAAGCTTAAACCTTTCAGAGAAGTGGATAGTGAAAGTAAGCAAAATATAATACAGTTAGAAATAAGATAGTACATGAGTGTAGAAAAGCTAGAAATAAATGGATGGAAGAGAATTGTAAGGGAATACAAGATGATTTGAGAGTAGGTAAGACAGACAGGGCTTACAGGGCAGTTAAAAAGTTTTTTGGGGAAGATAGGAGAAAATATAATGGTATTAGAGACGAGAATAATGAGCTTCTAATAAATAAAGTTGAGGTAGCAGATAGATGGAAAAGATATTTAGAAGATTTATATAAAGGACACGATATGGATGAGTTAGAGAACGACCAAAAAGAGGATGTAGAAATAGGGTTCTCAATATTAAGAGAGGAATTTGATAGAGCTGTTAGGAATCTTAAACTAAATAAAGCACCAGGGATAAACGATATTCCCGCAGAATTAATAAAATATGCAAGTCAGAAAACTTTAGACAGATTATATGAACTAGTAAAAGTAATATATGACACAGGTGAGGTTCCAATAGATTTTGAAAAAAATATTATTATCCCAATCTCAAAAAAGTCAGGAGCTGATAGGTGTGAGAATTTTAGAACGGTTAGTTTAACTTCTCATGCTTCCAAAATACTAACAATAATAATTAAAAATAGAGTAGAAGCTTTGACTGAGAATTATTTAGGCGAAGACCAATATGGTTTTCGTAAAGACAGAGGGACTAGAGAACCGATACTAATGATTAGGGTAATTATAGAAAAAAGGTTACAAAAAAATAAAAAAACTCATTTCGCGTTTGTAGATTTAGAAAAAGCATTTGATAGGGTTAATTGGATTGTTATGTTGAAGATTTTGCAAAAAATAGGAATCTCTCATAGGGATAGAAAAATTATTTACAGTCTATATAAAAACCAAAGCGTAGTAATTAGATTTGATGAAATAGAAAAGGAAGCTAAGATTAGAAATGGTGTTAGACAGGGTTGTATACTGTCTCCCTTGATTTTTAATGTTTATATTGAGGAAGCTTTAAACTTAGCTAGAGAGAGAAAAGAGATAGGTATTAGTGTAGAGGGACAGGAAATAGACATGTTACGTTTTGCAAATGATATAGCCATTATAGTAGAGTCTAGAAAAGAGTTAGGAGAGTTTTTAAATATTTTAGATGAGATACTACAGAGTAACTATAGTATGAGAATTAACTCAGTAAAGACAAAGATAATGACAAGTGAATTACAGCCTAGTTCTAAACCAAAATTAAAAATAGGTAATACCGAGTTAGAGGAGGTAGATGAATTTTGCTATTTATGTAGTATAATTACAAAGGATGGACGTAGCAGAAGGGATATAGTAGCTAGAACTACAGCCACGTAAACATGTCCGCTATTATTGATGCTCCCGCAAACTGTGAAGTGCGAAGTGTGATTCGTTTTCTACAGACTGAAGGCCATAGTGCTGCAGAAATCCATCGAAGAATGAGTTGTGTGTATGGGGAAAACTTCATGAGTGATGGTGTTGTGCGTGAATGGTGTCGAAAGTTTAAAGATGGCCGTAATGATGTGCGTGATGAAGGGGGCCAAGAGCGCAAATCGTCGTTTCAGATGACCTGGTTCAACGTGTTGACAGAATAGTTAAAGAAAACCGCAGATTCACCATTACTGCTTTGTCTACGGAATTTCCAGAAGTTTCAAGGTCTGTTTTGTACTCTATTGTTACTGAACGGTTAGGCTACAACAAAACTTTGTGCACGTTGGGTCTCAAAAATGCTGACGGACGGCCATAAAACTCGAAGAATGGCGTCAGCGTTGGAGTTTCTTGAGCATTATCTTGATGAAGGAGACAACTTTTTGAAATCAATCGTGACTGGAGATGAAACCTGGATTCAATACGACACACCGGAAACAAAACGACAATCACAACAATGGATGCATTCAACTTCACCAAACAAACCAAAAAAATTCAAACAAACCTTCAACAACAGAAAGACCATGGCTACTGTGTTTTGGGACCAACAAGGTGTGTTGCTTGTGGAGTTCATGGAGCCCGGAACCACCATCACTGCAGCTGTTTATTGTGAAACTTTACGACGGTTGCGTAGAGCCATTTAGAACAAACAAAGAGGAAAGCTGAGCGCTGGAGTTGTTCTGATCCACGACAATGCCCGTCCACACACTGCTTCTCGAACAATTTGGATGGGACATTTTCGATCATCCGCCATACAGTCCTGACTTAGCACCAAGCGATTTAATCTTTTTCCTGACCTGAAGACGTGGCTTGGTGGGAAGCGCTTTCAAACCAATGAGGACCTTCAAACCAACGTCAAGGACTTCTTGAATTCATTGGCGGCAACTTTCTTTGAACAGGGTATTGAAAAGCTTGTCCACAGATATGACAAATGTCTTAATCTCTTCGGTGATTATGTCAAAAAGTAACCGTAAGTGTACTAATCTTTTGGTAATAAAATTATTGTTTTATATGAACTTGTCTTTTATTTATAGCCTATCGGAGGTTGAAAAAAAAATGGTCCTCGTAGTTATTTATTTTTTATGCTTAAATTTTAATTTTAGGAGTAATAAAAAAGTAAAAAAATCTTTTTATCTCTGTGTGCTTATTGCCGACAGCGCGTAAAACTGGCACCAGCCAAATTAATTTGTTTATAACTTTTATGTTTGGAATGTTTGAGGTTTAAATATTCTGGTGCCCTATAAGACATTATGGACGCACTAAAATTATAAAATAGACTGGCGTATGAACGTATTTCAATTAACTAGATACTGAGTATAAAGCTTGCACCCACCCAGGGTACCTCATTTGTTAATAACTTTTCTATTTCTGGTGTTAAAAATTTCTGTTTTTGGTGCATTAAAGAGCATTTTTAGGTGCCAAAAGGGTGAACAGGATTTTAAAAACTTAATACTAAAATTAGCTTGGTGTTATAGGTGGGTGTTAGCAACTAACTTAATTTACTAAATCTTCTATCTTTAACATTACAGTTTTCTTTAAAGCGCATTTGAGCACAACTGAATACTGGCATTTTAAAATTTTACGCTTTTGCTGTGTTGGTTAACTTCAGGCAGATTTAAATTTTCTTGGTATTTCAAAATTGAATATTAAATAGAGCCTAAGGTGTTCTGTTTGTGGAAAAGAGAATTTGAAAAACTTGAATAGTATTTTTTTCTGTGACTACAGAAATGCAGAGTTCTTACAAATAACCTAATAGTAGGGAAACACCCAGTTGAGAGAATATATTTATACTGGGTATATTTCCGTTTTATTTAGAATACCTAATTATTGTAGGACTAGATGTATTTATTCAATAAATAAAAGTAAAAGCCTAATTTAAAGCCATGAATTTGGTATTTACTTCCGGTAAAGATAAATGAAAACAGCCTGCAAATATTTTAACCAAAAAGAATAGGGTGACCCAGAGTTTACTCAATAAAGTGCTAATATGTTATAAATAGATTAGTTCCTGGAGCTCCGAAAGTGCGTTTATTATATTAAAAAATACACTAATTATAAACTCCAAAATAATAAGCGCACAATACAGCTTTGAAATATAACGGCGGAGTTATTTAATTTAATCCAATTTATATTTCCTGCTTAAACACAATCGCAATTGTAAGATGTAAGTCTGTCAGCAAGTGCTATCACAACTCCTAAAAATGCTGGCTCCGCGATAGTAAATAAATTCCAGTAATTAGACTAGGCGCGCCAAGTGCCAGTGTTTACTAAATACATCAGCAAAAAATAAAAACAATCTCACAATACCTACTTTGTTTGTGGTTTCAATTCTGTGGGAACGTACTCATTTCGTTGACAGGATCTTGCAGGGAAATACATAAAGCTAATGTTTTCGAAGAAAAATAACGTCATTATGATGATTCGCCTGAGAATATATTCCGTTGTTGTAAATTTAAAAATTCTTTTTAGGAAATATAAGGACGTACTTAAAATTGTAAAGCGCAAAAGGTAGTTGTATGTTATACCTTAGATGTAATTAGTTTTGAGACCTAAAATTAATATTATTGTTTGGTCTAGGGAACACTTTTAAAATATTTAAATTCTTTGGATTAAGGAATACCTACATCGATCTAGGAAATTTGACATCGACAAATTGGCACTGTTGGAGATACGAACAATCATGACTTTATGCAAAGTAGACGACTATTCGCAATGCTGAAACTTAAAGCTTACGAAGTATTTAAACTCTTTTTTTTCATATACTATACATCGGTGCGTGAAATAGTACTTCACGTATAAATATTGATGTGCGAAATAGAACTTTATACACGGTAGTAAAAAAACTGTTGGGTACGTAATTCAAGCAGAATAAATTGTTTTTATTGATTTAAAGTTTAAGAATATACATTCATAATACATGCATTCTAATCAATGTTTCATTACTTGTTTGCTGCAGGAGAATACTAAGGTTTTTATGCGACACATATTTATGCCGAAACCGCATGTCTTTTAACGTCAATATTAGACTTTAAGATATTTCGCAAAATAAATGTTAGTTTGAGGTTATACGCATCAAGCACAGTCTAAACGAATTCATAGAAAATTCCCAATTTTAGTTTTTTTTTTGTGTAAGCAGTTATCAATCAAGTCAACAACAAAGACCTAGTATGAACACGAGGCAGTTATAATTTGTGTCGAAATCCTTGACTCAACAACTAAACTTCAAAGGTAAATTATAAATAAAGAATTGTATGGATAATGCATGAACCTTGAGCTTCTACGTTAAACATTTAATCGAATCTCTAATAGTGCTTATTTTAAATTTTTTAGGAATCTTTTCTCATCATATCGCGAATCATAACGTCGACTTTTGTTATCTGTCAGTATTTTATCAGCTAATTAAATTCTCAGAACGTCACGTACACGTTATCGTGGTTTAGCTTATCTGTTTTCGTAATAATTTGATAAAAGCACGCCTTCTTTGTTTTGACAGTACCGATTTCAGGTGCCAGTTGCCAGTCTGTGCTTTTGAATCAGCATTCAGCTAAAAAATGATTAGAGCTTCCCGAATGTATATAGCGATAAGTAAAGAAAAATAAACGAGTCTGTTTTAGTCTGAAGATTTGTTGTATATACCGCCTACTTTCATTGCACGTGCAGAAGTTCGTTATTCGCATTGCGATAACCGAAAATTTGATTAACTGATAAAACAACAATTTTATTTTGATATGACAAAATACACACAAAAGCGGTCTAAATTCTCCAGTCAACAATTAATTCTTTCATTAATTGAATTACATTGAAAACAGTAGGAAAAATATTTTATTCTAGTCTTTGTCCTGTAAATTTCTTTTGAATAGAGAACGTTAATTATGTTTGCGTTTGCATTCTCAATTATATCTATATTTTGTAAACAACATAAACCCTGAGTGATTTGGTGCAGCATTCTAACGTTATCTCCTATCTTCTAAAAGTGCCAAGAGCCAACTTGACATGTGTGTGAAGTTATCACCCCATTTTTTAAAAATATATCCGGAGGGTCAAGTTGATGGCTAGCCCTGCTTCTTCAGGTTTTCAATTTTATTCTTACTCTGTGTTCGCTTTTTGCTCAATAATGCCGGTGTTTGTTTCAATTGTGCGCATTTACTTAAACGAAAAAAATGAGAACATCCGGGGAACAGGTTGAAGACTAGCCCCTGCTTTTTGAGTCTTTCTATTTGTTCTTAGTCCGTTGAATTGTGCACGTTTTGTGCTTAACTGCGAGGGAGATGGTTTTATTTGTACCCATTTGCTTCTAGCGAAAAAAAATTTAAATATATCCGGACGTCAAGTTGATGGCTAGCCCCGCTTCTTTAGGTTTTCAACTTTATTCTTACTTTGTGCTCGCTTTTTGCTCAATAATGCCGGTGTTTGTTTCAATTGTGCGAATTTGCTTATAACGAAAAAAAATGAGATCATCCGGGGAACAGGTTGACGACTAGCCCCTGCATTATGAGTTTTTCTATTTTTTCTTAGTCCGTTGAATTGTGCTCGTTTTGTGCTTAATTGCGAAGGTATTGGTTTTATTTGTACACATTTGCCTATAGCGAAAAAAATTTAAATATATCCGAAGGGTCAAGTTAATGGCTAGCCCCGCTTCTTTGGGTTTTCAATTTTATTCTTACTTTGTGCTCGCTTTTTGCTCAATAATGCCGGTGTTTGTTTCAATTGTGCGCATTTGCTTATAACGAAAAAAATGAGAACATCCGGGGAACAGGTTGACGACTAGCCCCTGCATTATGAGTTTTTCTATTTTTTCTTAGTCCGTTGAATTGTGCTCGTTTTGTGTTAATTGCGAAGGTATTGGTTTTATTTGTACCCATTTGCTTATAGCGAAAAAAATTTAAATATATCCGAAGGGTCAAGTTGATGGCTAGCCCCGCTTCTTAAGGTGCGTGAAGTTAGCCGCAACATTTTTGAATTTTTTAAAAATATTTATGTCATAATTAGGCGCCAATTAGGCGCCATTTTGCGCCGCTAAAACTAAATTTTGCGCCGTCTTGGCAAACAAGTTATTGATAAAATAAGATTTTTCTGGCCAAGTTCACAAAGCCGCACTTTTTTTCAATTTTCAGAAAATCTTTATTCCATAATTTAGCGCCAATTAGGCGCCATTTTGCGCCGTTAAAACGAAATTTTGCGCCCTCCGGTGTATCAAGTTATTCGCAATAAACTATTTTTCTGAACTCCAAAAACGTGAAGTTGGCCGCGACTTTTTCGAATTTTGAAAGAAAATTTTGCACCACAATTAAGCGGTAATTAGGCGCCATTTTGCGCCGTTAAAACAAAATTTTGAACCCTTCTGCGTAACAAGTTATTCGAAAAAAACCATTTCCCCAAACTAGTCCAAAATCGTGAAGTTGGCAGCGACTTTTTTGAATTTTGAAAAAAATTTTGTACCACAATTAAGCGGTATTTATGCGCCATTTTGCGCCGTTGAAACGAAATTTTGCGCCTTCCTGTGTAACAAGTTATTCGAAATAAACTATTTTTCTAAGCGACCTAAAATCGTGAAGTTGGCCGCGCTTTTTCAAATTTTGAAAAAAAAATTTGTAGCAAATTTAAGCGGTCATTAGGCGCCATTTTGCGCCGTTAAAACGAAATTTTGCGCCCTTCTGTGTAACAAATTATTCGAAAAAAACCATTTCTCCAAACTAGCCCAAAATCGTGAAGTTGGCCGCGACTTTTTTGAATTTTGAAAAATTTTTTGTACCACAATTAAGCGGTAATTATGCGCCATTTTGCGCCGTTGAAACGAAATTTTGCGCCCTCCTGTGTAACAAGTTATTTGAAAAAAAACTATTTCTCCATACTACCCAAAATCGTGAAGTTGGCCGCGACTTTTTCGAATTTTGAAAAAAATTTTGTACCAAATTTAAGCGGTAATTAGGCGCCTTTTTGCGCCGTTGAAACAAAATTTTGCGCCTTCCTGTGTAACAAGTTATTCGAAATAAACTATTTTTCTAAGGGACCTAAAATCGCGAAGTTGACCGCGACTTTTTCGAATTTTGAAAAAATTTTTGTACCAAATTTAAGCGGTAATTAGGCGCCATTTTGCGCCGTTGAAACAAAATTTTTCGCCCTCTTGTGTAACAAGTTATTTGAAAAAAACTATTTCTCCATACTACCCAAAATCGTAAAGTTGGCCGCGACTTTTTCGAATTTTGAAAAAATTTTTGTACCACAATTAAGCGGTAATTATGCGCCATTTTGCGCCGTTGAAACGAAATTTTGCGCCCACCTGTGTAACAAGTTATTTGAAAAAAACTATTTCTCCATACTACCCAAAATCGTGAAGTTGGCCGCGACTTTTTCGAATTTTGAAAAAATTTTTGTACCACAATTAAGCGGTAATTATGCGCCATTTTGCGCCGTTGAAACGAAATTTTGCGCCTTCCTGTGTAACAAGTTATTAAAAGAAAACTATTTCTCCATACTACCCAAAATCGTGAAGTTGGCCGCGACTTTTTCGAATTTTGAAAAATTTTTGTACCAAATTTAAGCGGTAATTAGGCGCCATTTTGCGCAGTTTTTCAAAAAACTTCATGCTTTTAGGTAGTTCGGATAAATATATTTTTCAAATAACTTGTTACACCGGAGGGCGCAAAATTTCTTTCCAACGGCGCAAAATGACGCTTAATTACCGCTTAAATTTTGTACAAAGTTTTTTTAAAAATTCCAAAAAGTCGCGGCCAACTTCACGCTTTTAGGTAGTTCATAAAAATAGTTGTTTTTCGTATAACTTGTTACACAGAAGGGCGCAAAATTTCGTTTCAACGGCGCAAAATGGCGCATAATTACTGCTTAATTGTGGTACAAAATTTTTTTCAAAATTCAAAAAAGTCGCGGCCAACTTCACAATTTTGGACTAGTTTGGAGAAATGGTTTTTTTCGAATAACTTGCTACACAGAAGGGTGCAAAATTTCGTTTTAACGGCGCAAAATGGCGCCTAATTACGGCTTAAATTTGGTACAAAATTTTTTTCAAAATTCGAAAAAGTCGCGGCTAACTTCACGATTTTGGGATAGTTTGGAGAAATGGTTTTTTTCAAATAACTTGTTACACAGGAGGGCGCAAAATTTCGTTTCAACGGAGCAAAATGGCGCATAATTACCGCTTAATTGTGGTACAAAAATTGTGTCAAAATTCAAAAAAGTCGCGGCCAACTTCACGATTTTGGGATAGTTTGGAGAAATGGTTTTTTTTCGAATAACTTGTTACACAGGAGGGCGCAAAATTTCGTTTCAACGGAGCAAAATGGCGCATAATTACCGCTTAATTGTGGTACAAAAATTGTTTCAAGATTCAAAAAAGTCGCGGCCAACTTCACGATTTTGGGTAGTATGGAGAAATGGTTTTTTTCTAATAACTTGTTACACAGAAGGGCGCAAAATTTCGTTTTAACGGCGCAAAATAGCGCCTAATTACCGCTTAAATTTGGTACAAAATTTTTTTCAAAATTCGAAAAAGTCGCGTCCAACTTCACGATTTTGGGATAGTTTGGAGAAATGGTTTTTTTCAAATAACTTGTTACACAGGAGGGCGCAAAATTTCGTTTCAACGGAGCAAAATGGCGCATAATTACCGCTTAATTGTGGTACAAAAATTGTTTCAAAATTCAAAAAAGTCGCGGCCAACTTCACGATTTTGGGTAGTATGGAGAAATGGTTTTTTTCTAATAACTTGTTACACAGAAGGGCGTAAAATTTCGTTTTAACGGCGCAAAATAGCGCCTAATTACCGCTTAAATTTGGTACAAAATTTTTTTCAAAATTCGAAAAAGTCGCGGCCAACTTCACGATTTTAAGTAGTTCAGAAAAATAGTTGTTTTTCGTATAACTTGTTACACAGAAAGGCGCAAAATTTCGTTTCAACGGCGCAAAATGGCGCCTAATTACCGCTTAAATTTGGTACAAAATTTTTTTCAAAATTCGAAAAAGTCGCGGCCAACTTCACGAGTTTGGGTAGTATGGAGAAATAGTTTTTTTCAAATAACTTGTTACACAGGAGGGCGCAAAATTTCGTTTCACCGGCGCAAAATGGGGCCTAATTACCGCTTAAATTTCTTACACAAATTTTTTCAAAATTCAAAAAAGTCGCGTCCAACTTCACGATTTTGGACTAGTTTGGAGAAATGGTTTGTTTCGAATAACTTGTTACACAGAAGGGCTCAAAATTTCGTTTTAACGGCACAAAATGGCGCCTTATTGCCGCTTAAATTTGGTACAAGAATTTTTTCAAAATTCGAAAAAGTCGCGGCCAACTTCACGATTTTAGGTCGGTTAGAAAAATAGTTTATTTCGAATAACTTGTTACACAGGAAGGCGCAAAATTTCGTTTCAACGTCGCCAAATGGCGCCTAATTGGCGCTAAATTATGGAATAAAGATTTTCTGAAAATTGAAAAAAAGTGCGGCTTCGTGAACTTGGCCGGAAAAATCTTATTTTATCAATAAGTTGTTTGCCAAGACGGCGCAAAATTTAGTTTTAGCGGCGCAAAATGGCGCCTAATTTTTAAAAAATTCAAAAAGGTTGTGGCTAACTTCACGCACGTTTGATTGTTTGACTTTAATATATTGAAATATTTTTTTCAATATTAAATCATCATTTTGCCTATCGTTACAGACAAAATAGTGTATTAAACAAGGGTAAAAATGTAAGATTTTAACTCTCGGTGTTTTGTCTCCCTCGGCTTCGCATCGGGAGAAAAACACACCTCGAGCTAAAATCTAGTACTTTTCCCTCGTATAAATAACAATCTTTTTAAATAACTTATTTACCAAGAGGGCGCAAAATTTAGTAGTTTTGGCGCAAAGGGGCGCCTAATTATAAAATAAAAATTGGAAAATTCAAAGAAGTTGCGACCAACTTCACGCACCTAAAAAATTGTTCCTTTTATATAAATGAAGGTGGATTTTTAACATTAATTACAGTTAAATTTGTGTGAGTATAACGCAATTTTTGTAACTTTGTTGGACTATAACTGCAACCAGTTGAGTTTGTCACCGAATTTTAATCATAAGGGGGGGGGGGTGTTGCCTGTATTAATTTATAATTTTTACCCAGTTCCTTTTGAGATATTCTACTTTAAATATTGTCAAGTTACGCGTTTTGACATTTTTGAAAATTATATGGAAAAAAGAGAATGTTCTCAGGCTTGAAACTTTTATAGCAAGTAGTCATATGATAAATCTATACAAGAAAAATAAGATTAAAAAGCTTAATCTTTCTTCCTGTTAATAATTTTGCAGCACCAAAAAGTCCTGTTTTAAGTAAATTTTCACTTTGTAGTTGCGAATTTTTTTCTACTCTTCGGTAGGGACAAAAAATCTACAGCATATTGTTCTGATAATTTTGGTTTTTATTTTGTCTTGATATCTGTAAAATTGACCGAGGTAGATACATGTGCCCAAAATTCGTTTTCATGCGAAAACTGTTCCTAAGCAAAACTTTAAATGGTCCCAAAGAAAAAGTATAAGCCTAGAACATTGGGAGAGTAACAGGTAAAAAATCACGAAAAATTAAAATGTGAGTAGCAAATTGTATTCCATCCGGGCGATTCCAAATAGATCAACCCGCTAGCTATTTTCTTCGCGAATTTTTCCATTTACTGTTAACCATTTATGCTATCACTTACGTTTGTGGGCAAATTTGAGAAGTAAAAAATCTTCTACTAACATCTTGATAGCGCTCTTAGGTAAAACTTCGTCATTTAAACGTGTTGTCTACTTTTCAAAGTAAAATGTTTGCCGCAATATAATATTTTTTAACTATATCGATTTTTAAATAAAATTTTAAGCCTGGAATTTTTATAAACACCTTGTATTATATCAAGAATCCTCATGCAAAACATTTTTATCTTGAACACACTGCATAATTTTGTATCTTAAAACTTATGTGTTACATGTAACTATTTAGAAAGAGAAAGACATTGTTATTTTCCATTTTTCTCGGACAGACTTACTAAAAATCCAATTGAAATGTGTTTAAAATTAGACAACATTTGTCGGAAAACGATGTGATAAAATTCGCACGCACACACATCTTAGAAACCGCGCAGATAGTTATATACTTCGTCCTTTTGTCCAAAGTAATCTGTAGCGCACCTGCTTCCTTTTTGGTGTTCTTCTTAGAAAGATAAGCATTCTTTGTGCTTTACCGAAAGCATATACTGCAGCTGAAACAGTTACAAAGAGGAACGAACCCTTTTGTTAGGTGCCGTTCAATAATAATAGGCGCGACTTGTTTATGGCTTGGCACATTTTTTATTGACCCTGCAAATTGTTATTCAAAAATATGCAGTGCAGCAACTTTTAAGATTACAGAGACAGCGATCGCTTGTTCTGTAAGGATTTAGTGCCATGTGTATAGTATTATATTTTACAGCGTCTATTTAATATCTCTGAAACATGCAGACAATTCAGCAATTTCTTGGCGCCAGCTTGCCTAATTTTTATTTCTGCATTCCGTTTTCAAAGCAGTTTTATATTATTATTTGCAGGATATTGAAAATTGTGAATCGAATAAACCTGTATCGAAACAACTACCTCCACTAGGCCCATTCATTGATAATAAGGGGGATATGCTCAGTGTGGGCGGAAGAAAACAAAATTCAAATTTGGATTTCGACGCCAAATTTCCGTTGTTGTTACCAAAATACCATATTTTAACGGAACTAATAATCCTAGATTATCATAATAAATTTTTGCATCTGGATGTAAGAACTAAACGGTTTTTACTTGTTCAAAATTTTTGGATCTTGTCTTCAAAACAAGTCCATTAATGTTTTTAATCTTAAACGATCTTTCAGATGTATTGCATACCTACAGATACTTGATACAGATACTTGAAGCGGGTAGCGGATGATTTAAAATTATTTCAAGAAATCAAAAATATGAATTGATGCGATACATTATAGTCGGAGCTTGTTAAATTACAAGATTGGTGCAAAGATATAAACTGCAGCTAAATATTAAAAAAGTTAGCCAAGAGCGAGTTGAGCACGCACTATTAGTGTTCCGTACCAATACTACAGTGAACAATCAATAAACCAAATTAAGCTGTTTTTATTTTTTATGTATATTTAAATCTTATCCAAATTTGATTGTGATAACTGAAAAATGAATATATTGTCCCACATTGTACTGGTACATTAGTAAATACGTTGTCTATTACTGTGTTTAAAAAAATTTCTCCCAGCAACTATTACACTGTCAAAAAAATCTGCAGTTTTCCGATAATCTATGACTCAATAGCTACTATCCCTATTAAAATCAAAATTTTAGCTTTGGAAATGTTGGAAACGAGGGGGGGTCAATTTTGGCACATTTTGAGCTATATCATGAAGACTACTGGACCGAAAATTATAAAAAAAATATTTTTAGAATCCTCTTTCAAATGATACCTTTTGACCGAATTAACCCCCGCCATTTTAATCTAAAAATATTTTTTACCTATTTTCTGACTGTCGATATATGTTCGCGCCATAAAGACCTAGCATTGTGCCAAATTTCAAATTCCTACGTTACATAGTTTTCGAGAAAAACCTCTGTGACAGACGGTCGAACGGACATGAGAATGATCTTATAAAGGTTCCATTATACCTTATAAGGTACGGAACCCTAAAGAGGTTCAAGTATGAGTTATTCACTGAAACAGAATAAATTAGGTGCGTGAAGTTAGCCGTGCATTTATATTTCCAATGCTCCACCAGAAGGTACTACATTGGCCAGGAGGCGAGTTTTTTGTTGCCTGGAAATTTTAGAATTTTGCCGAACCCTTGCCGTTCCAGGCAAGGTAGGGATCTTTAACGTGCGTGACAACACTCACACACAAGACCTCCATTTAACCTCTCATCCGAACGAGGGCGTAATTTTTGTGAAAAATGCTCACCTGTCATTTTCCAAGCAGTCGGCCGTGTCGGGATTTGAACCCAGGACCTTGGGATCCGTAGTCTTACGCTTACTACATTGATCCACGGCGACGTCTCGTGAAGTTAGCCGCAACATTTTTGAATTTTTTAAAAATATTTATGTCATAATTAGGCGCCAATTAGGCGCCATTTTGCGCCGCTAAAACTAAATTTTGCGCCGTCTTGGCAAACAAGTTATTGATAAAATAAGATTTTTCCGGCCAAGTTCACGAAGCCGCACTTTTTTTCAATTTTCAGAAAATCTTTATTCCATAATTTAGCGCCAATTAGGCGCCATTTTGCGCCGTTGAAACGAAATTTTGCGCCCTCCTGTGTATCAAGTTATTCCAAGGTATTGGTTTTATTTGTACCCATTTGCTTATAGCGAAAAAAATTTAAATATATCCGGAGGGTCAAGATGATGGCTAGCCCAGCTTCTTTAGGTTTTCAATTTTATTCTTACTTTGTGCTCGCTTTTTGCTCAATAATGCCGGTGTTTGTTTCAATTGTGCGCATTTGCTTATAACGAAAAAAAAATGAGAACATCGGGGAACAGGTTGACGACTAGCCCCTGCATTACGAATTTTTCTATTTTTTCTTAGTCCGTTGAATTGTGCTCGTTTTGCGCTTAATTGCGAAGGTATTGGTTTTATTTGTACCCATTTGCTTATAGCGAAGAAAATTTAAATATATCCGGAGGGTCAAGATGATGGCTAGCCCCGCTTCTTTAGGTTTTCAATTTTATTCTTCTTTGTGCTCGCTTTTTGCTCAATAATGCCGGTGTTTGTTTCAATTGTGCGCATTTGCTTATAACGAGAAAAAAATGAGAACATCCGGGGAACATGTTGACGACTATCCCCTGCATTATGAGATTATCTATTTTTCTTAGTCCGTTAAATTGTGCTCGTTTTGCGCTTAATTGCGAAGGTATTGGTTTTATTTGTACCCATTTGCTTATAGCGAAAAAAATTTAAATATATCCGGAGGGTCAAGTTGATGGCTAGCCCCGCTTCTTTAGGTTTTCAATTTTATTCTTACTTTGTGCTCGCTTTTTGCTCAATAATGCCGGTGTTTGTTTCAATTGTGCGCATTTGCTTATAACGAAAAAAAATGAGAACATCGGGGAACAGGTTGACGACTAGCCCCTGCATTACGAATTTTTCTATTTTTCTTAGTCCGTTGAATTGTGCTCGTTTTGTGCTTAACTGCGAGGGTGCTGGTTTTATTTGTACCCATTTGCTTATAGCGAAGAAAATTTAAATATATCCGGAGGGTCAAGATGATGGCTAGCCCCGCTTCTTTAGGTTTTCAATTTTATTCTTCTTTGTGCTCGCTTTTGCTCAATAATGCCGGTGTTTGTTTCAATTGTGCGCATTTGCTTATAACGAAAAACAATGAGAACATCCGGGGAACAGGTTGACGACTATCCCCTGCATTATGAGATTATCTATTTTTCTTAGTCCGTTAAATTGTGCTCGTTTTGCGCTTAATTGCGAAGGTATTGGTTTTATTTGTACCCATTTGCTTATAGCGAAAAAAATTTAAATATATCCGGAGGGTCAAGTTGATGGCTAGTTCCGCTTCTTTAGGTTTTCAATTTTATTCTTACTTTGTGCTCGCTTTTTGCTCAATAATGCCGGTGTTTGTTTCAATTGTGCGCATTTGCTTATAACGAAAAAAATGAGAACATCGGGGAACAGGTTGACGACTAGCCCCTGCATTATGAGTTTTTCTATTTTTTCTTAGTCCGTTGAATTGTGCTCGTTTTGCGCTTAATTGCGAAGGTATTGGTTTTATTTGGTACCCATTTGCTTATAGCGAAGAAAATTTAAATATATCCGGAGGGTCAAGATGATGGCTAGCCCCGCTTCTTTAGGTTTTCAATTTTATTCTTCTTTGTGCTCGCTTTTTGCTCAATAATGCCGGTGTTTGTTTCAATTGTGCGCATTTGCTTATAACGAAAAACAATGAGAACATCCGGGGAACAGGTTGACGACTATCCCCTGCATTATGAGATTATCTATTTTTCTTAGTTCGTTAAATTGTGCTCGTTTTGCGCTTAATTGCGAAGGTATTGGTTTTATTTGTACCCATTTGCTTATAGCGAAAAAAATTTAAATATATCCGGAGGGTCAAGTTGATGGCTAGCCCCGCTTCTTTAGGTTTTCAATTTTATTCTTACTTTGTGCTCGCTTTTTGCTCAATAATGCCGGTGTTTGTTTCAATTGTGCGCATTTGCTTATAACGAAAAAAATGAGAACATCGGGGAACAGGTTGACGACTAGCCCCTGCATTATGAGTTTTTCTATTTTGTCTTAGTCCATTGAATTGTGCTCGTTTTGTGCTTAACTGCGAGGGTGCTGGTTTTATTTGTACCCATTTGCTTATAGCGAAAAAAATTTAAATATATCCGGAGGGTCAAGTTGATGGCTAGCCCCACTTCTTTAGGTTTTCAATTTTATTTTTACCTTGTGCTCGCTTTTTGCTCAATAATGCCGGTGTTTGTTTCAGTTGTGCGCATTTGCTTATAACGAAAAAATGGGAACATCCGGGAACAGGTTGACGATTAGCTCCTGCTTTTTGAGTTTTTCTATTTTTTCTTAGTCCGTTGAATTGTGCTCGTTTTGTGCTTAATTGCGAGGGTGTTGGTTTTATTTGTACCCATTTGCTTATAGCGAAAAAATTTAAATATATCCGGAGGGTCAAGTTGATGGCTAGCCCGCTTCTTTAGGTTTTCAATTTTATTCTTACTCTGTGCTCGCTTTTGCTCAATAATGCCGGTGTTTGTTTCAATTGTGCGCATTTGCTTATAACGAAAAAATGAGAACATCCGGGGAACAGGTTGACGATAGCTCCTGCTTTTGAGTTTTTCTATTTTTTCTTAGTCCGTTGAATTGTGCTCGTTTTGTGCTTAATTGCGAGGGTGTTGGTTTTATTTGTACCCATTTGCTTATAGCGAAAAAAATATAATATATCCGGAGGGTTAAGTTGACGGCTAGCCCCGCTTCTTTAGGTTTTCAATTTTATTCTTAATCTGTGCTCGCTTTTTGCTCAATAATGCCGGTGTTTGTTTCAATTGTGCGCATTTGCTTATAACGAAAAAAATGAGAACAACCGAGGAACAGGTTGACGATTAGCCCCTGCTTTTTGAGTTTTTCTATTTTTTCTTAGTCCGTTGTATTGTGCTCGTTTTGTGCTTAATTACGAGGGTGTTGTTTATATTTGTACCCATTTGCTTATAGCGAAAAAAATTTAAATATATCCGGAGGGTCAAGTTGATGGCTAGTCCCGCTTCTTTAGGTTTTTAATTTTATTCTTACTCTGTGCTCGCTCTTTGCTCAGTAATGCGGGTGTTTGTTTCAATTTTGCGCATTTGTTTAAAACGAAAAAAATGAAAACATCCGGGGAACAGGTTGACGACTAGCACCTGCATTATGAGTTTTTCTGTTTTTTCTTAGTCCGTTGAATTGTGCTCGTTTTGTGCTTAATTGCGAAGGTATTGGTTTTATTTGTACCCATTTGCTTATAGCGAAAAAAATTTAAATACATCCGGATGGTCAAGTTGATGGCTAGCCCCGCTTTTTTAGGTTTTCAATTTTATTCTTACTCTGTGCTCGCTTTTTGCTCAATAATGTTGGTGTTTGCTTCTATTGTGCGCATTTGCTTATAACAAAAAAAATGAGAACATCCGGGGAACAGGTTGACGATTAGCCCCTGCTTTTTGAGTTTTTTTATTTTTTCTTAGTCCGTTGTATTGTGCTCGTTTTGTGCTTAATTGTGAGGGTGATGGTTTTATTTGTACCCATTTGCTTATAACGAAAAAAATTTAAATTATCTGGAGGGTCAAGTTGATGGCTAGTCCCGCTTCTTTAGATTTTCAATTTTATTCTTACTCTGTGCTCGCTTTTTGCTCAATAATGTTGGTGTTTGCTTCAATTGTGCGCATTTGCTTATAACAAAAAAAATGAGAACATCCGGGGAACAGGTTGACGAATAGCTCCTGCTTTTTGAGTTTTTCTATTTTTTCTTAGTCCGTTGAATTGTGCTCGTTTTGTGCTTAATTGCGAGGGTGTTGCTTTTATTTGTACCCATTTGCTTATTACGAAAAAAATTTAAATATATTCGGAGGGTCAAGTTGATAGCTAGCCCCGCTACTTTAGGTTTTCAATTTTATTACTCTGTGCTCGCTCTTTGTTCAGTAATGCCTTTAAGATTAAAAAGTTTGTTCCTGGCCATTTCTTTAAAAATGTTAATAACTAAGGAACGGTTTAACTACAAACAAAAGCAAAATAGTAGAAACTTATACAAATAATTTTGAATCGCTTGGAAGAAGCGGATTTAAGAAATCTTAAAAAATTAAGAAAATTTGTTCTTGACCATTTTTTTAAATAATAATAGCGATGGAAGGATTAAACTACAATCGAAAGCAAAATCACTAGAAACAACTACAAACGATTGTCAATCACCTGGAAGAAGTGACTTTGAGAAATGTTTAAAATTGAAAAAAAAATTTCTTAGACATTTAAAAAATATTTATAGCTATGGAACGGCTGGGTTGAACTACAAACGAAAGCAAAACCACTAAAAGTAACTACAAATGATTGTGAATCACCTGGAAGAAGCGGATTTAGTGAATATTAAAAATTGAGAAAGTTCGTTTTTGACCATTTTAAATATTTTTAACTATGGAACCGTTGAGCTACAAACGAGAACGGAATCACTAACAACAATTACAAACGTTTGTGAATCACCTGGAAGAAACGAATTTAAAAAATCTTTAATACTGAAGTTTGTTTCTGGCCATTTCTTTAAAAATGTTTATAACTAAAGAACAGTTGAACTACAAACAAAAGGAAAATCACTACAGACTTCTAGAAATAATTTTGAATCACTTGAAAGAAGCGGACTTAAAAGTTCGTTTTTGACCATTTATTTAAATAATAATAGGGATGGGGCGGAAAATTCTTTAAAATTGAAAAAAAAATTCTTAGACATTTTTTAAATATTTACAGTTATGGAACGGTTTGGTTGAACTACAAACGAAAGCAAAATTAAAAAACAACTACAAATAATTGTGAATCACCTGGAAGAAGCGGATATAGAAAATATTAAAAATTAAGAAAGGTCGTTCTCGACTATTTCTTTAAATATTTTTAACTATGGAACCGTTGAGCTACAAACGAGAAAGGAATCACTAAAAACAACTACAAACGATTGTGAATCACCTACAAGAAATGGCTTAATCTTTAAAATTGAAAGTTTTGTTCTTGGCCATTTTTTGAAATGTTTATAGCTATGAAACGATTGAACGACAGACGAAAGCAGAGTCACTAGAAACAACTACAAACGTTTGTGATTCACCCGGAAGAAACGGATTTAAAAAAGCTTTAAAACTGAAAAGTTTGTTCCTGGCCATTTATTTAAAAATGTTTATAACTAAGGAACGGTTGAACTACAATCAAAAGCAAAATAGTAGAAACTTATACAAATATTTTGAAACACTTAGAGGAAGCGGATTTAAGAAATCTTAAAAAATTAAGAAAGTTTGTTCTTGACCATTTTTTTAAAATAATAATAGCGATGGAAGACTTAAACTACAATCGAAAGCAAAATCACTGGAAATAACTACAACAAACGATTGTCAATCACCTGAAAGAAGTGACTTTGAGAAATGTTTAAAAATGAAAAAAAATTTGCTTAGACATTTCTTAAATATTTATAGTTATGGAACGGTTGGGTTGAACTACAAACGAAAGCAAAATCACTAAAAGCAACTACAAATGATTGTGAATCGCCTGGAAGAAGCGGATTTAGAAAATATTAAAAATTGAGAATGTTCGTTCTGGACCATTTTTAAGTATTTTTAACTATGAAACCGTTGAACTACAAACGAGAACAGAACACTGAAAACAATTACAAACGTTTGTGAATCACCTGGAAGAAACGAATTTAAAGAATCTTTAATACTGAAAAGTTTGTTCCTGGCCATTTCTTTAAAAATGTTTATAACTAAAGAACGGTTGAACTACAAACAAAAGCAAAATCACTAGAGACTTCTACAAATAATTTTGAATCTTTTGAAAGAAACGGACTTAAGAATTCTTAAAAGTTCGTTTTTGACCATTTTTTTAAATAATAATAGGGATGGAACGGTTAAACTACAATCGAAAGCAAAATCACTAGAAACAGCTACAAACGATTGTCAATCACCTGGAAGAAGTGACTAAGAAATCTTTAAAATTGAAAAAAATTTTCTTAAACATTTTTTAAATATTTATAGCTATGGAACGGGTGCGTTGAACTACAAGCGTAAGCAAAATCACTAAAAGCAACTACAAATGATTGTGAATCACCTGGAAGAAGTGGATTTAAAGAATATTAAAAATTGGGAAAGATCGTTCTTGACAGTTTTTTAAATGTTTTTAACTATGGAACCGTTGAGCTACAAACGAGAACGGAATCACTAGAAACAACTGCAAACGATTATGGTCCACCTGGAAGAACTGGCTTAATCTTTAAAATTGAAAGTTTTATTCTTGGCCATTTCTTGAAATGTTTATAACAATGGAACGATTGAACGACAAACGAAAGCAGAGTCACCAGAAACAGCTACACAGGTTTGTGATTCACCTGGATGAAACGGATTTAAAAAATATTTAAAACTGAAAAGTTTGTTTCTGGCCATTTCTTTAAAAATGTTTATAACTAAGGAACTGTGAACTACAAACAAAAGCAAAATCACTAGAAACTTATACTAATAATTTTGAATCACTTGGAAGAAGCGGATTTAAGAAATCTTAAAAAATTAAGAAAGTTTGTTCCTGGCCATTTTTTAAATAATAATAGAGAGGGAAAGGTTAAACTACATTCAAAAGCAAAATCACTAGAAACAACTACAAATGATTGTCAATCGCCTGGAAGAAATGACTTTAAGAAATCTTTAAAATTGACAAAAAATTTTCTTAGACATTTTTTTAATATTTATAGTTATGGAACCGTTGGGTACAACTACAAACGAAAGCAAAATCACTAAAAGCAACTACAAATGATTGTGAAACACCTGCAAGAAGCGGATTTAAAGAATATTAAACATTGAGAAAATTCGTTTTTGACCATTTTTTTAAATATTTTTAACTATTGAATCGTTGAGAACGGAATCACTAGAAACAACCACAAACGATTGTGAATCACCTACAAGAAATGAGATAATTTTTAAAATTGAAAGTTTTGTTCTTTTCCATTTTTTGAAATGTTTATAGCTATGAAACGATTGAACGACAGACGAAAGCAGAGTTACAAGAAACAACTACAAACGTTTGTGAATCACCTGGAACAAACGGATTAAAAAAATCTTTAAAACTGAAAAGTTTGTTTCTGGCCATTTCTTTGAAAATGTTTATAACTAAGGAACGGTTGAACTACAAACAAAAGCAAAATTTATAGAAACTTCTACAAATAATTTTCAATCACTTGGAAGAAGCGGATTTAAAAATTCTTAAAACATAAGAGAGTTCGAACTTGAAAATTTTTTTAAAAAATTATAGCGATGGAACAACCGATAGCAAAATCACTAGCAACAAATACAAACCATTGTGAATCACCTGAATAAAAATGGCTTTTAGAAATCTTTAAAATTGAAAAGTTTGTACTTGACTATTTCTTTTAATGTTTATAACTATGAAACTGTTGAGCTACAATCGAAAGCAAAATTCATAGAACAAAGAATTTTGAATCGCCTAGAAAAAGCGGATTTAAAAAATCTTGAAAATTGAGAAAATTGTTTCTTGGCAATTTCTTTAAATGTTTATAACTATGTAACTGTTGAAATACAATGGAAAACAAAATTACTGAAAACAACGGCAAACGATTTTTAATCACCCTTGAAGAAGTATCTAAAAATCTTTAAAATTGAAAAAATTTGTTATTTGCCATTTTTTAAATATTTACAATTATGAAACGGTTGGGTTAAATTACAAACGAAAGCGAAATCACCAGAAACAACTACAAACGATTGTGGAACAAATGGCTTTGAGAAATCTTTGAAATTGAAAAAGTTTGTTCTTGGCGTTTTTTTAAAATGTTTATAAGTAGGAAACGGCTGAATTGCAAACGAAGCCAAATCATTAGAAACAACTAGAAACGATTGTGAATCACCTGAAAACAATGGCTTTTAGAAATCTTTAAAATTGAAAAGTTTGTTCATGGCCATTTTTTTAAATGTTTATAGCTATGGAACGGTTGAACTACAATCGAAAGCAAAGTCTAAAGAACAAACAATTTTGAATCACCTAAAAAAAGCGGATTTAAAAAATCTTAAAAATTGACAAAATTGGTTCTTGATACGCGATTCGTTTTTCTAGTCCATATTTATACGCATAAAAACTATCTGATTCACTAGTCAAAATAGTTTTCCAGGCCGTACAAACACAAAAAAAGTTTTGGTACTATAACGTCATATTTACATACCGATTCTATGTACGCCATTTATTTTTCTAGTGCGTATTTCTACGCATAAAAACTATCGGATTCACTAGTAGAAATAGTTATCCAGGCCGTACAAGGACAAAAAAAAACATTAATTTAGGTTTTAGCACTGGTACGTCAAAATCTGCATAACGATTCGGTGTACGGGAATTTTTTTTGTCCTTGTACGGCCTGAAAAACCATTTTGACTAGTGAATCGGATTTTTTATGTGTAGAAACATGTACAATAAAAGCTCAAAACTGCCAACTGTTACATACTAAATCGTAATACAATTACTAACACTTTATTACTGTTTACGACGTCATCCCATATTTATCGTGAATAGGGTATAGCATGTTTATAATGCTTTAGTTTATATTTTTTTTTATACTGCATGAATTTTTCATTTGAGTTATTGAAAATAAATATTTTTGAAGGTTTGATTTGGTCCGCTGTACAGTTGTATTACTATATTCACATTCGTAAATAATATGCGTTTTCATTCGTTTAGCTAGGCGCTTGCAATTGCATTTTTTTTTTAAATTACGACCAAAGCGGGAATTAAAAATACGATCATAGCTATATTAAAATGGTTTTTACTGTACGTATAAATAAATAAATAAAAAAATTAATTGAGATAAGTAAAGATCAAACGAATTTTATATACTTACAGATTTCTTGGTTTAATATAATCGGCACAAAGGTGGATACCCCACAAATAAATTAATTATTGCAAATTTCTTTTGCAATAATGGACACTAATCGATTTTATAAAATACTAACACTCTTCAGAAAATTATTCCACAGTACCAGAATATATATTTACAAAATTAATTAAAACGCTGGCTAGCGCACTCAAAATAAACTTACACCAACGAGTGTTTAAAGCACAGTGTAGCCTGCAGCTACGAATACGTGTGCTTTCCAATGGTGAAGTTATACATATGTCAGCACCATCCTGTGAATGGACCGGCAACTATTTCGAATAAGACGCCCAGCCTTTAACTCCCAATTTTTTAAATTTTTGTCATACATGTAGTATTGAAAAAACACTTTATGTACTAATTTGCTTATTTTTTATTATTAATAATATACATTTTAAAACCTATTAATAAAAAATTATATTCACATTGGCGGGTAATATAATTTCAGGTTCCACGGGACTATATGACTATATCCATGCGCCATAAAACAATGTTTCTTGAATAGCTTACCGTCTATATCATCGCAGTTGAGGTCACTGCACTTTTTAGTGTATTTACGCCATATTTCAAATTGTTATGTTATATTTATTTAGATTAAGCTCTAAAACAACCGGTATGAAACTACCACAGGTTATATTAACCATTGCGCGTATGTTTAGAGATTGGTTAAACCAATGCTAACAACGATTGGACAGGACCTTAACAATTAAACAACAGTTTCCTATACGGATTCTCAATTTCATTGGTTGAAACATGAGATAGATGTCCACTGCTTAAATATTTTTATTTTATGTTCAGGCTGTAATAAAAATTACACCAAACTGTATTTAATATTTTAACTTCCCATAAATTTTAGTTGTGATTGATATTTGTACAGTGCCAGCAAGCAAAACATAAACCCCGGAATATATATATGCTAACTAAAATTTGACAAGAACATATGTAACCAATGTGAAAATTGGATTGCTATGTTGTACATATTAACTTAAATTGTACAAAGACGGATGGAAAAAAGGGTTGTAAAGGTACTAAGAGAAGATCAATTTGGGTTTAGGCGAAACAGGAGAACACGGGAGGCTATTTTAGCTCTGAGGGTGATAATGAAGAAAACCATAAGTAAAGGAGAAAGCGTATATATAATGCTTGTAAATCTAGAAAAAGCATTCGACAATGTAAATTGGAAAAAAAATGTTCGAAATACTGAAAAAGATTGGAATGAGTTTTAGAGATAGACGGATAGTACATACGAGCGTCTCGCGCCACATCTGATCTTGGCTGCCGCTAAGGTCATCATAGTTTTCAGTTGACAATTGTGAAACTTGTTTACATGGTGAAGATTAAACATCAAAACTTTGATGGCACTCTCAGCAATTAAAATTACACTTGTGAGGACTTTACCAAATATATTATGTATAAATGACTTATTAGCCTTCAGTTACTAATAAATCCTTGTTTATATGCCCCAAGAATTATTCTCCTTTCTGTGAGATCCAATCTTATACAATAAGTGGTTTAATTTTTTCTATAATGTAATGAAGATATGGTTTCCACTTGTTCATTTACAGAATTAGAATTATTAAATTAAAACCACCAACAAACATAACATAACTATCCAGGCACATGACAACGTAATGAAAACAAGGAAGCTATGGCCTTGACGGCAGCCGAGATCAGATGTGGCGCGAGACGCTCGTATAGTACATTGCTTATACAAAGAGCAAACGACGGTAAAAGAATCACAGCAGGAACGTAGAGAAATAGTTATTAATAAATGGGTGAAACAGGGATGTGTCCTATCCCCGTTAATTTTTAACTCGTACATCGAAGAGACAGTGAATACTATCAAATGCAGGAAGACATTTGGAATTATTATGCCAAGACAGAAGA
Source organism: Platerodrilus igneus (assembly GCA_036346225.1). Lineage (NCBI taxonomy): Eukaryota > Metazoa > Arthropoda > Insecta > Coleoptera > Lycidae > Platerodrilus > Platerodrilus igneus. Next base: position 45,840 of record JARFIW010001263.1, read on the forward strand.
TTGATATGCTTCGATTTGCAGATGATATAGCGGTATTAGCATCTAGCATAGTTAGAAACAGCTCTTAATGAAATGGTAACAGTTCCAACAGAGAGATACGGTATGAAAATTAACAAAAATAAAACTAAGTTACTAGTATGCAAAAGAGGGTGAAATAAATCAAAAACTAGAATACAATTAAGAGACGAGGATTTCTGCTACCTAGCAAGTCAAATAGTGCAAGATGTGAAAAGCGCAAAAGATATAAAACAAAGATTATCACAAGGTCGTGCTACATTCAATAAGAAAAAGCAATTACAGTGTTCAAAAGCAACAAACTTGAAAACAAAGAAAAAACTGATGAAAGCATGTGTGGCGCAGAGCACTGTACGGCTGCGAAACTTGGACAGTAGGAGCAGCGGACAAGAAAAATATAGAAGCCTTTGAAATGTGATGCTACAGTTGCATGATGAAGATATCATGGACAACAAAGAACAAAGAGGTTTTAGAAATTATAGGGGAAGAAAGAAATAAGTGGAAAACAGTAAAAAAAATAGGAAAGACAGAATGATGTCACATACTAAGACATGAGGGAATAGTGCGGAATATATTAGAAGCAGCGATAGGAAAAAAGAGGGGTGGATATAGACTTAGGTTAGACTTTTGCACACAGATGGTCAAAGATGTAGGCTCTTGGAATTTCAGGGAAATGTGTAGGCCGGCTCAGAATAGAAATCAGGTACGCGCCCAACCAGTTCCAAAGACGAAAAACCTTATGACGAAAAAAATAATTGTACGTAAACCTGATGATTATTATAAGCAACTACAAGTGTTGGTTTTGCAATATTCTCAATTAATGTTAATTGTGTGAAAGGATTTACTGGAAAACTAATAATTCGGCAACGGTCTGTGTCGGGGGATCTTGGTACCCACAGGCTGCTTAAACCCCATCACATACTACTGAATATCGGTGAAATATGGCATATATTTAGAAAACAATAGAAGGGGATCCGAGAACATCAGAGAATTATGAAAACTAGCTCAAAATAAAAATTAGTGGAGGTACGCGCCCAACCGGTACCAAGACGGAAAACCTATTGATGAAAAATAATTGCACTTAAATCCTATGACTACTGTAAACAAATACAGGTGTTGGTTTTGCAATATTTTCAACTAATCTTGATTGTGCAAAAGAATTAATTGGGACACTAGCAAATGTTCAAGTGTTGGTGGATCTTGGTAGCTATAGGCTGCTTAACCTTCTTCAAACACCACTGAATATCGGTAAATATTTACAAAACAATGGGACCGAGTTGTATCAGGCGGTGGGAATTTCAGGAAATTGTTTAGGCTAGCTCAGAACAGAGATCAGTGGAGGTACGCGTCCAACCAATTCTAAGACGGAAAACCCAATGATGAAATAATAATCGCACTTAAACCTGATAATTATTATAAACAACTACATGTGTTAGTTTTGCAATATTTTCAACTAATCTTGATTGTGCGAAAAAATTTATTGGAAAACTATTAATTCAGCAAATGTCTTGTATTGGGTATCTTGGTAGCCACAGGATGCTTAACCCTCTTCAGATATCACTGAATATTGGTGAAATAGGGTTTATATTTACAAAACCATAGAAGGGGTACCGAACTGTATCTAACACGAAAAAGCAGCCGCTATGTTTGAAGACAACAAACATAGAAACAGGAAAAAAATTGTTGGAAGCAAATGTGTGGAGCACAGCACTATTCGCCTATGAAATAGGAACAGTAGGCAGAGCAGACAGGAAAAGAAAGAAGCCTTTTGGAATGTTATGTTTCAGATTATGATGATGATAGCATGGGCAGACAAAGTTAATAACAAAGAGGTTATAGAAATAGTAGGGGAATAAAGATATCTGTGGAAAGCAAAAGAAAATAGGAGAAATAGACATGCAGAATACGTTCTAAGGCATTTTTGGGAAATAGTGCGGGCTGTATTACAAGCAGATATAGGAAAAGAAAGAGGTAGATGTAGACCTAGATTAGACTGCTATACGCAAATAGTGAAAAACGTATACTTTGTGAATTTCAGAGAAATGTGTAGGTTAGCTCAGAATAGGAAACAATGGAATTACGCGTCTAACCAGTTCCAGGACTGAAGATTTAATGATGATGATGATGTTGTACATTCCGTATATATAACTTCAATTATATGAAAATTGATAATGATGAGTGTATTTAGCGTTATTTATCGCGCTGTTTATCAAGTTGTATGTACATTTGATTTAAATATTAAACGCAAATAACTAAATACAAAGCACATTAACAAAACATATTTACTGCATAAATCAATTTAAAGGATTTTAGTTGTATTTTTATGTTTAAAATAACTTGAGTGCACAATAATTATTAAGATATGATTACTTGCACCATTCGGTATCTATTAATTTCTCATTCATCAAATTGTCCAACCCACAAACCTAGATGTGTATCTTTTTGCATAGCTTTCTGACTGTATAATTTTTCTGAGTTTTTATGATTTTTTCATTATTTTTCTATTTTATTTAATTTTATTAACAGTAGTTTTTCAGAACAACATATTTTCCTTGCTAAACTATAGGTTTGTATAAAAGACTGTATAATTATATTATAAAGTTAAAATTTTGCCTCTTATTACTGGAATTTATATATTAATTTATGATTTCTAACAGATTCTTATCTTTAGTTAGCTAACAAAAGTTTATTTTTGTAGGTTGTACCGTAAACCCAGTAATGATACCTAGAAAGAATACTAATTATGAAGCTAGAAACATCATTAAATCTGTTATAGAATTTTTCGATAAACAGAGAGATGCAGGTGTGTGGTTATTACCTTTACAAAAGGCAACTGAACTTGCTGCTGCTGTTGCAACTGGGAAATCGTGGGCATTTATAAAATATATAAGAAAGAAAGATTAGATGTTTGAGAATCGAGCGTTAAAATCTCCATCGTAAAGGCAAGGTAGTGGTGGTATATAAAATTATCCTTGACGATTTTGACTTGGGCGTATAGAGACATACAGTTCATGAAATTTATACGGTTGACGAGCAAGTTCCTACATTGGATATTTTGATCAAGAGAATGAAGCACAAAGTCAATTATACTGGTGGTCGGGAAACAATAACAAAGCATTTGATAAGGATTGGCTTTAGTTTTAAAAAATGTCATGACAAAAATGTAAGTTGCTGGTGGAACGAACAGACATTGTAGCATGGCGTTCACGCTATCTACGTGTCTTACGAGAAAACAAGCGGCCAGTGACATATTTGGATGAAACATATATTCATCCATCGTATGGTGTATTGAAACGCTGGCAATCTGAAGACGAAGCTGGTGTATACAAATTTCACTAATTAATTGCTCAAAATGGCGCGACGTTTTTTAAAAGGAGAAAGATAACGTATATTTTTGTATCCAAAATATATGTTGCCATGAAAACTATAAACATCAAATGTCAAATTCAAATTACTGCATATGTGCTTATGAGCCTTTAAAATTTCATACATTAATGTAAATTTTTCATTTGACATTTGATGTTTATCACGTTTGCATAGCAACTGCTGTTTTGAATACAAAAACTGAACAGTTTTTTTTAAATTTTTTGATAAAATGTGAGGATATATCGAGTAACTAATGGATTAAATTTTTTAAAAATCAAATGCTCAATAACTTCTATTTGAAACATTTTGTTTCAAAACTTAGATATATGAAATGCAATTGAAAACTTAGACGAAAAAATCCGAAACGGAACATACGGTATAAAATAATCGAACTTTATATACATACTATTTTGACCTAGGAAAAATTTCATTAATTTTATAGCATTACCAAATGTCTATTCTATTTCATTTTATTGTTTGCTCCATTATTTTATTCTTGAAATTCAAGATTATGTATATGTTAATTGTCCTTATTATCTGTGCTCTACATTTCGTTCGTAAAGTGGCTTGCAAGGAGTCTACCTAGACTCATCTCTTTTTTTTTTATTTTATTACTTCGATTTTTTATTATGTGAATTCACATCGTTGTAAAACTGTTTTTCTCATAACACTGTAATATTTTTCTTCATCAAAGCAAACTGTTCTGTACTAAACAGGTGTGTATTATGCTGATAGAAGCATAACAGTAAATAATAAAAAATAAATTTTAGTGGCGTACTCATTCAAAAACCTTAAAAAAACAATCAAAAGCGATCAAAAGCTAATGACATACAATTTGTGTGTGAAACATGTGGAAGCAAATAGTTAAACCGCAGTTGTAAAGCAAACTGCAACAGAGCTCGACAGTGGTCAAAGCACTGTATGGATGGTAATCGATAATGCACCATATCTTAATGTAAAGTTAGACAAAATCCTTACACAATGCAGGAAAAGTAAGAAATTATGGACTTTTAAATAAAGAAATTAAAATTAAAGATCATTATTTCAAGCTTCGGTTATTGGAATTGGTTACGTAGTACCGCATTTTACATTCACATAATATCATTGATGAAAAATTGGTGAAAAATAACCAGCGCTGCGATCACCCCCTACCATTGCAGTTTAAAGGCCATAGAATTCGTATAGGTTAACGTAAAAAGTTATGTTGCTGCACATAACACTACATTCAAATTAAATAACGTAAAAACTCTGTTTCAAGGTGGCATTACAAGACTAACTTCTGCAGTGTGGAAAAGTTTTGTCAATCATGCTATCGAAAAAAAAGAAACACAGTTTTGGAATTTGACATTGTATAAGATGTGGTTGAAAAAATAGTGATGTATGTATTCGGATTCAGGTAGTGATTTAAGTTATGATGACATGGTTTCGTTATAAATTGTTTATACAGTAATGCCAACATCATTTTCTAAATTTTACCATAAATTTGAATCACATCCTTCATGACTCTGTACATAGGCATGGCCTTATAGCATTTAATTATTTACTATAAATGTAATAGAAAATTTCTGAAAAGAACGGAATATTGTATTGTAAAAAATGTATTTGTGAATACCTATTATTAGAATTTTTTAATAAATAACTGTCTTTTGTTTGGTTATGTTAATGTCGAATAAATAAGGTAAAGTAACTATTTTGAATTTCTCACTCATGATTCTCTATTGAGTAAATGGCTCTCAGTCCGAACTGGCCACTACTTCATTCTCTCATGGAACGGATTATCGAATAAAAAGCTATACTTGAGTGAACCCTGAATCCTTTCAGTGTGCAGGTTCGACAAAAAATTACCGAAACTGTAAAGATATTTACTTTATGATTGTTTCTTGCAAGAATTCTGTTGTCAGTTTTCAAATGTCATTTCAGTAATGTTTACAATTTGTCAAATGTATATTTGGATTATTAAAACTTTTATAAATGATAATGTCTATACTTAAAAAGCGTGGATCTATGTTGAGTGGGCGCATTGTACAGGCGGCTCCGTGGCTTAGTTGGTTCACGTGTGACTACTAAGCCCAAGGTCCCGTGTTCGATTCCTGACATGGATCGATAGAAAAACGTTAGGCAAACATTTTTCTCAAAAATACGCCTTCGATCGAAAGGGAGGTAAAATGTAGGTCTCGTGTAGTGGGTGTTGTCACGCACGTCATAGATCCCTACCTTGCTTGGCATAGGAAAGATACGGTAAATTTCAAAATTTCGAGGTGAAAAAATTCTTTTCTGGCCAATATAGTACTTTCGGGTGGAGCATTGGAAATTCAAATGTGGAGGCCGAATTATACATACGCATTTTTTACAGTTAGAATATTATCCTTAGTAAAAAGTTTTGAACGGTTTTTAGAACGAAATTCTCAACATACTGTTAAACCTATTAGTTGAAAAATTTATTAAAGGGTCTTACTGCAGCCATTTATTAACGTCGAGTGGTAATTTTCTGATAAAAAGAACCCTAATGGAAAAATTCCATAATTAAGGATATAGTAATAAAAGACGAATTGTTTCTGAACTGTAATTTTGAACTTTACCGTTATCCTCGGCACCCCAGTAAATGACGAAGCATTTCGATATTCTTTCTACTATTAAATGTCTTTTTTTATTATTAGTTATTATTTGCTTATACAATGAACTTGAACGTCATTATCACACCTACAAAGTAACAAATAATTAAAGTATTATTTTGATTATTCCATTTCGAATGGACCTGCACCTTGCCGAAGTTCTAAATTACTAGAACAGGTGAAATGGCTTGCGTGTTCTAATGAGCTAAAGAGCCAAACTGCGGGTCCAACCAAAGTAGTAGGGTCGTTAGTGAGGAACCAGAGAAGATAGGTCCCCGAAAGAGGGCAGCGGCTCTTTCGGTACTTAGATTGGCAGAGACCATAGGGGTCGGTATGGCAGTCTAAGACACACTACCGCGATGTGGAAGGCAACGGGAATCCACCACATTATCTCCCAAGTACACAGCGTACTTAAATTGTAAAAAACATGATGGCATTCTCTGGGGTAAAAGATTCCGGAGTTAAAATAGTCCCCATTCGGATCTCCGGGAGGGGACTACTTCGGAGGATCCGATCGGAAAGTTAAAAATAAGAGTCGGGGACACTCTGCGAGTCGGAGCGTGAAATGTTAGAAGTATGAAGCAAGTAGGTAAGCTAGAGAACCTTAAAATCGAAATGAATAGGTTATCACTAGACATAGTAGGGATCAGTGAAGTTCGGTGGCCAGAGGCGGGGGATTTTTGGAGTGGAGACTTCAAGGTAATTCATACAGAAGCAGAGGAGGGAAATTTGAGTGTGGGGATAGTTATGCGGAAAAAAATAGGATACTGTGTAGAAAATTACTTACAAAAGAACGAAAGAGTACTCATGGTTAGATTAGAATATAAACCGGTAAACACAGTAATAATACAAGTATACATGCCCACCTCTAGCTACAGTGACGAAGAGGTAGAATCCATCTACAAAGATATCGAAGACATATTAAGATACGTAAAAGGACATAAAAATTTAATAATTACGGGGGATTTTAATGCCGTGGTAGGCGAGGGTAGGGAAGGGGCGATAGTAGGTTTATTTGGTTTAGGCAGGAGAAACGACAGGGGCAACAGGCTGGTAGAATTTTGCGACACGAACAATTTAATTATCACAAACACATTATTTCAACATCATGCTAGAAGACGATATACTTGGAAGATGCCAGGAGATATAGGAAGATATCAAATAGATTGCATTCTTGTTAGACAACGGTTTAGGAATCAAGTAAAAGACTGTAGAAGCTACCCAGAAGCAGATATAGACACTGACCACAACATCGTAATTATGAAGGCCGCACTTAAATTTAAGAATGTGAAAAAAAAGAAACGGAAAAAGGCACTTGGACTTAGAGAAACTAAAAGATAAAGATATTCAAAAAGATTCGAAAAAAGTCTAATGAATTGCTCAAAAATATCGGGAAAATATCTGATACTAAGTAGAAACAGAATGGAATAACATTAAATCCAGCCTAGACATGGCGGCCAGAGATATTCTGGGGTATACACAAAAAGAAAATAAGAAACCATGGATAACAAAAGATATCCTGAATTTAATAGAAGAAAGACGCAAATACAAAAATAAATCAGACGAAACAGGAGAACAGAGATACAAAGCCATAAAATGGGAAATTATTCGAAAATGCAGGAAAGCTAAAGAACAATGGATTGATGAAAAGTGCAAAGAGGTACAAACGAAGATAGAAATAGGAAAGACAGACGAAGCATACAAATTAATTAGAATGAATTTTAGGGATATAAAACCGTATAGCAAAAATATAAGGGACGCACAAGGAAACGTCATCTTAGAAAACGTAGAGAAAGTGGGTAGATGGCAAGAATATATAGGGAATTTACATGCAAGAGAGGAACTAACCGCATTAGAACAGGAATCAGACATTGAAAATGATGACTTGGGATATCCTATACTTAGAGATGAGTTTGAATTAGCATTAAAGAGTTTGAAAAATTGTAAGGCGCCTGATACAGATAAGGTCCAAGCAAAAACTCTAAAAGCCGCTGGACAAGCAGCAACAGAACGTCTCTTCCAACTTGTAAGCTATATGTATGGGACAGGCGAGATACCCAAAGATTTCAAACGTAGCATCATAGTAACTATACCAAAAAAGAAAGGCGCGGATAGATGTTTCGAACTGTGCTCATCAAGGACGACCAGCTTTCTCCACTTCAATGGAAGTTTGGTCGTATTATTAATACCTTTCCCGGTGCGGACGGTATTATACGTGTCGCTGAAATCAAAACGGCACATGGCACATTAAAACGACCTTTGGTCAAACTAGCGCCGCTACCGGTATTTTAATTTTATTTTATGTTTAGATGTATATACACATTTTTTACATGTATAGTAGTAAATTATTTTTACATATTTGCTTATTTACATATATATTTTTATTTTTGCATAGTTGGTAATATCGCTCGCTGTAGTGCACCACCCTATCTTTCGTTACCTGTTTTCCTAGCAAGGTCAAATCCCATGTGATTTCTTTCACCCAACCTACTTCCCTCCTTTTCAAAATTCTATGAATTTGGTGGGCGGTATGTTACGTCATCATCGAACAATTCGGTATTTTGTGACAATAAATACCGTGAGTGCGTGCATCCTACAGTTGTCAGTGAAACATTATATACCGGCAGTGAAAGTGCGTAAAGACAGTCGTACTCGAGCCTTTACAGAGGCGAGTCGCATTCGAATCCTTGCAGAAGCCGGTTGTATTAGAGCTTTTGAAAGCAAGACCGACACCGATTCGTGCGTGTTACTGGTTCTCCGTCGAAAGCTTTTGTGCGTGAACGTTATTGCCCACAGCGGCACAGGATAAAGGTATTTATACCCTTTATTAAGTAGTTTGGTGTAGTTGTTTTTTAGTTATTACATAACCGCTCCACCGCTATTGTTATTGCTACAAAAGCAATTGGTCCTTCCTTGTAATTAGCATATTTATATCTATATCATCTCCTTAATCCCCATCAAGCCATTGGTCCAATCGATCCGCATTAACTAGTCCTATGTTATACGCATGTCCTAAATTAAATATCATTTTGCACACCAGCGAGCTTTTAAGTAATTATTTTAGTTTTAAATTTGTGTTCAAGCTCCATACTTAGCGGGTTAAAATATGTATAATATTAGCTACATACTTTCGTTAGACTAAATTAAGTGATTTCGCCGTAATTAAAACCAGCAAGCGTTTCAATTACAAACAAATCCTTAATATAAAATTTGTTAGTTTTCAGTTTTAAATTTATTTTAGCGGTATGAAGCACACAGCAACCTGAAAATTATAGTCGCTTTATACTTCTTAAATAAAAAAGGAAAGGGATTTGCTTGTATTTAAAAGCTATTGCACGCTTTTGTATTACACACAAACCTGCTCGGTTAGTAAACGTAAAATATTTAATACATCTGCAGGAGTAATAGAATGTAAAAGCTGCATTTTTCTTGCAAACACGTTAAGCCTCATGTTTCCTCTGAGCTTTGATGTAAAGCCGCCCGGGTTGTAAGCGGTACATCTTATCTTTACGCTTTGTTTGACGAACCGTTAGTCATAAAACGTGATTTATTGGTTTATACGCTGTCTTACCTTTTTCGTGCCTTGAACAATTCATAATATTTTAATATTTCTCAGTGCACATTTAGCTTTACCGTTTTACAACATTTTATTGTAGATCTTTCAAATAACTTTCAGAATGGCTCCCAAGAAAATATAGGTAACCGAACTAGAATTGCTGAAAACACGTATTATAGAAATGTTTGAGCTTTGTAAGACTATACAAAGTGACCCAACTTTAAAAACGTTGTTCCTCATTCAAACAAGGGGAGTAACTGACCTTTATACAAATTTCAACAAAATTTTAATTGCTGTCTTAGCTTCGTGTGACGAGGTAGAATCATTAACTTACAACGCCTTACGGAAGGAAGTAGATTCCGCTTATTTTTGCATACTGCTGCATCTCGAAACGATGCAAGAAATGAAAGCACCACAAATCATCGAAAATGCTCCAAGCAGCACGGTATCAAAATTGGTACCGTTAAAGCTCCCAAGTTTTAAAAATGAGGTAACTGAGTTCCCATCTTTTATCGATTTATTTGACAGTCTGGTCTATAATAACGCGTCACTCACCAATATCGAAAAATTAAATCACCTTATTAATTGTTGTAGCGGGGAGTCTTTAAGAATCGTTAAATCTGTACCCATTTCGGGAGATAACTTTATTATTTCTTATAACGCCTTGCGTGAGCGATTTAGCAACCCGCGTTTATTGGCAACTTTGCATTGGAAAGCAATGAAAGACTTTCCACCTTTAAAATCAGAAGACCCTAAGAAACTTAGGGCACTTATTGATTGTTTTTCAGAGAACCTTGCTGTTCTAACTAACTTAAAGTTTCCCACTGAACATTGGAACTTTATTCTAGTCGATTTGCTTTTAGAAAAACTCGATCCGTTCACTAGAAAACGCTTCGAACTCCAATCGGATCCGAAGCAAATACCTAATTTCGATGATTTGAGATATTTTTAACTCTACAATGTGCAGCGTTGAAACCTTTTCTTCAACCGCACCTGTTTCTTATTCGACGACTGTCCATACATCTCACACATCAGTGCCTAAGAAATCCTCAGCGTTTCAATTTAAACCAAGAGTTTCTTCTAACGTAGTCTCACTGGACACACCAAGTAGCTCCAGTGACTCAAAGAATTCATTTTCGCACCATTGTCCTTCTTGCAAAGGCAATCACTTAATTTACAGATGTCAATCGTTTCTAAAGAAAACTCCGACAGAACGTTTCGACATTGTCAAACGCTTACGCCTTTGTTTAAATTGCTTACGAACAGACCATGCGTCCATGCAATGCAAATCTTATAATTCCTGTCGAACTTGCGCCAAGCCGCATCATACCTTGCTACATTTTGAACCGCAACCTGCTTCTAGCCGTTCAGCTGAACCGATCGCTACACCTATGCATAAAAATGCCAATAGCACGCAGTCAGCCTCTCCTATTCCGGCAAATGTTTTGTCTTCACAGACGAATTTAAATCCTGGGGTTACTGTTTTACTCTCCACTGCTGTTGTGGAAGTTCAAGACCGGTCTGGTAGATACAAACCGATCAGGGTACTCTTATACCCTGGCTCTCAAGCTAGCTTTATTCGAGACGATTGCGTGAGCAAACTTTGGCTTCCACGCATACGTTCTCAAGTTCCGATTTATGGACTTGGGCAGACAACTTCAGCAGTCAATAGGGGTGCCGTCAGCTGCACCATTCGCTCTATGTTAGACTCTGAAAAATCTCTAGAAGTCACAACTTTTGTGCTTTCGTCAATATCTGGCAAATTACCTAGCGTTGAAGTTCCTAATAATTGGGAACACTTATGCGGCCTGCACATTGCAGACCCGACCTGGAACTCTCCAGGAACTATTGACATGCTCCTTGGAGCAGATGTTTATCCGTTCATCATCAATGGCGGTGTTATACATGGCAAATTTCTTCAGCCTGCCGCCATAAATACAATTTTTGGTTGGACTATTATTGGTCCCACAAAAGCTTGCAGTCTGACACTGTCCAAGCATTTTTACTTCTGTAGAAGATCCTATCGACCAGACCCTAAGGCGGTTTTGGGAGATAGAAGAGTTCCATCCAAGCCTTATACTTCTCCAGAAGAAGAAAAGGCAGATTTGATTTTGAAACCACGTTTTCTCGTGACCCTAGCGGTCGTTTTATTGTTGCGTTACCGTTCAACGATACTTTGCCCATTTTTGATAATTGCTTTGAGATGGCTAAAAAAAGACTATTTTCGTTGGAGCGCAAATTGCATGCTCAACCGGAGCTACGCGCCCAATACAACAATTTCATGCAGGACTATCATGATGCGGGTCATATGGCATTACTCGATTCTCCGCCCGTTGGGAACGATAATTATTTTTTACCCCATCACCCTGTGTTTAAAGAAGAAGGTCATACTTCTAAAATTCGTGTGGTTTTTGACGCCTCGGCAAAGGCTAAAAACAATGTGTCACTTAATGACACTCAATTGGCTGGACCTAGTCTCCAAAATGACATTTCGTCAATCTTACTTAAATTTCGCTCTCATCGTTTCGTTTTTACTTGTGATGTTCGCCAAATGTATCGACAAATTTTGGTTACCGAAGAACATCGTAAGTTTCAATTAATTGTGTGGCGGTTCTCCGCAGAAGAACCCATTCAGACTTATCAGCTTAATACAGTGACCTACGGTATTAAGTCATCGCCTTCTTTAGCATTAAAAACCCTTCAGCAATTAGCCATTGACGAAGGCAAAAGGTTTCCGTTAGCCGCTGAGGCTATACGGTCAAATCTATACATTGACGATTTCGTCGCCGGTGGAGATTCCATACAATCGGCCCGCAAAATGAAAGATCAACTTATCCGACTTTTACATTCGGCTGGGTTTGAACTTCGAAAATGGAGTTCTAATTCAACTTCTATTTTGGAAGGCATTCCGTCAGATTTTTGCCAATATACTTCTCTCGATTTCGATTCTGACGAATCAATAAAAATATTAGGTCTTCAATGGTCACCTACAGAAGATATTTTTTCATTTCGGGTTAAACCATTAAACCCAATATGTACAAAGCGCAACATACTTTTGCAAGTTGCCAGAATATATGATCCATTGAAAGCGAGACCGACACCGATTAGTGCGTGTTACTGGTTTTCCGTCGAAAGCTTTTGTGCGTGAACGTTATTGCCCACAGCGGCACAGGATAAAGGTATTTATACCCTTTATTAAGTAGTTTGGTGTAGTTTTTTAGTTATTACATAACCGCTCCACCGCTATTGTTATTGCTACAAAAGCAATTGGTCCTTCCCTGTAATTAGCATATTTATATCTATATCATCTCCTTAATCCCCATCAAGCCAGGGGGCATAAAGATATAGGTCTAAGATAGTTGTATAGATTTTGTAAATCTATTGTATATATTAGTTTTAAGATTCCATAATTTTTAAGTTCTTCTCCCACCTTCCCTTCTTCCGAATCCTTCCTGCTTCTATCCTAGTTGACAGAGTATACGTATTATCTCCACGTGGTGTTGGCGGAACACAGCGGTTTTATATTTCTCGAGAAATGGATGGTTAAAGCATATGTCTTGGGTAGCGAAAAAAGGTTCTAAAGATGGAGTCAAACAGGGATGGGCAAAAAATTAGAAAAATTTGGGTCTTTAAAAGGCATAACTTTGTCTGGGGTGGTCCTATTTAAAATCTATTTACAGATTTGGGTTCCCTAAAAAAATCTAATATTAGTTGATACCAAACAGATTATAGTTATCTTAAAAGAGTGACTACCCCGCGGATAATAAATGCAATATACCGCTTGTCAACAAAAAAGTTGTAGGGAAATTCAAAGACGAATTTAATGGGGATCTAGTATTAGAATTCGTCGGTACAAAAACCAAGTCCTACTGTATTGTAAGCGAGAAAGACACAATTAAAAAGATTAAAGGGGTCTCACGAAGTGTAGTTAAGTAAAACCGCGGGTGCTACAACCTATAACGAGCATATATTCCCAAAAGGGGTGGGGATGCAACTACGCAACAGTGCGTGGGAAATTAAGGATTCTCTCCAATAAGAAATTAAAGTTTCCATGTACGTAGCACCAGTCATTGGGAAATGGTAAAAAATGTTAAACCTATAAAGGCGATTATTAATTGTGGTTTAGAAAAATAGTAGTTTTCTTGGACTAAATAAAATGGCTGAGACTGATTAATGTATATGGTTACATATTCTCGTACACATCCACAAACATCTGCTTACGTCCACATACTGACATGGCGATGCCGGTAGTTTTTGTTTAACAAATAGTATGAAAGATACGTTAGGTGTTAGTGTGTGGAAGCCTATCGGATCGTTAAATTCAAAAAGAACGGTGGGGCGGAATGTATGGTGGTTCCCGTTAGAATAATCGAAAGTGGCTAATCGATCGTATTAGATGTTTAAATATGCGAAAGTGTAAAAGCCTACATGAGCAAAATTTAATTATCAGACAAAAAAGTGTGCGATGTGCTATACTTTTAAAGAAAGTATAGAATGGTGCTTTGCAGCGGTCCTAGCAGTAAAAAAGGTGACTGACTTTTTCAAGCAACTACAAGAATAGCAGTAGCGCAAAGAAGGATTATGCATGTATTATACAGCGCACTGTTACTATAAAATATGTTAGTTTACGGGTAGCTCGAACGTGTAATTGATCACGACTTATAGATCTTTCGGAGGTTTAAAAATTCTGAGACCATTGTCGTTTGAAAAATGTTTGGAAATTATCAGAACGGGAGCGGGCCGAAATATAAGTTAGATGGATGATTGACCTAGTTTTTTCTACCTGTTACGAGGGAATCGGAAGTTGACAGACATCGAGCATCTAATTCTCAATGTGGGCGATATCGAGTACTTACTGGTTCTAGAAATAATTACCTGCTACCGACCGCTATGCAGTAGATTTGGTTCTAGGAAATGAGCAACCTACGAAAGTACGGAATACTCGGTATTAATGCTGACCGGTATAGTGACCGCGCTTGTGCACTCTTCGACCGTCTTCGGCAATCTTCGATTGTTTCCAAAGAAAATATTCAAGCCGGCCATTTCCGAAAATATGACGTAGAAGTTATTTAAAATTAAATTGCTTTATTAATAAGTATCCTGTAGACAACAAGTTTGGTATTCCCTTAGTAAAGGTTTAAAGTGTTTTATTAGGTTTTTGTTTATAGTAGCACTGCATCTTCTACCGCACGACTTGCAACCAATTTGTGTGCGTGTGCTACCACCTTTTTGGATTTTTAATATACAAACGATGTGATTGTTGATCCGTATAACATGGAAGACGTTCCCGATGTTTCTACTAACTGCATTCGCAGCATGGACGAAGCGAACCGGGCGCATGCATTGGGGCTAAATGTACTGGACGAGCAGCAAGGATTGGCAAAAGATGACGTCATTTAGTTCCACGCTGAATCCTCAACTTCGTTCGGCTGTCTTCGGAAACCTTCGGTTTACATTCTATAGGGTACATAAAGCAGGTTCGCAAGAATAAACCCTTTAGTTATAAGTTAGTTCTCTTACAAGTTTCACCAAAAGTCCTATAGTGCGGACTTTGTTTTGTACTAAAATGGTACCTGCAAACTTTTTAAATGCGAGCCCTGTCACGTCTACTTTACCAGGAGAGATGCTTTCAAACGGCACCAGAACAAATGTCGTGGTGTAACATCGTCCAAGGTTAAGCTTATACATCCGTCAGCAGCAAAGTACTTAAACTGCATGTCTTGCGGTATCGCTTTTACGAGAATGGAGCACGGTATGTCATTAAGCCGTAAACGTTCAGCTCCACCAGCTGTTAAAGGGTCTTGTACAAAACAACCACGATTTATGTGTAAAGTATGCGATTTCGAAATGGAAAAGACTACCTATGCCGCACACTTGAGAAGCAACAAACAAAAAATGCCACAGTTACCGCTACTGGCAAAGATGGCGTAGAAATGGTTAGCACAGCGTTTAACAACCGTATGGCTAGCTATCGCATAAAGAACGCCAGTGTCGACGATGGAGTGTCCGAGTTTCTTTGGAAGCAGAAAGAGCGGTTTATTCGATTACTTAATGAAAAAATAACACAACATATAGCAATAAAAGTCTAATGCGAACTCTACGGCGTTTACACCAAAATGGGAGAAGAGACTACCGATGTGAAATCCTTTAACACAAAAAATATGGTTATAACGTCTTCTAGTAATCTGGAAAATATGTACGAGGTCTTAAGCGAAACCATGAGAACAAAATCAGAGGAATTTGAAATATGTGGGTCCGGTTGGTCTTTGGAAAAGGTGCTCTATTTAGAATAAATATTAATAAGTATAAGCCGATATGAGGAGTTCTAGGTTAAGAATAAAAATTGTCAGTATGTATTTAGAAATGTGGTTTACAAAATTTAAACTGTATTAGTAAAAATTGTCTGTAATAAAAAGTTTTAAAAATGGTTTTTAGATTTTCATTTAGGTATGAGCTGCAGGAAAGTTATAATTTAGAGGGCGTGTGTGTAAAATGGTAAGGGGTGGTCCGATTTTAAATCTATTTAGAGATTCGGATTCTGCATAAAATTCTAGACTAATTTGATGTGTCGCATGGTTAAGAAAATTTATAAGGACGGTCAGAAATCGCTGTCGGTAAAAAATCTTAAAATGAAGGTACCTCACTGGGGGGTAATCCTATCTAAAAAATTCCTAGAGATTCGGATAGCTGAGAATATTCTAATATTAATTGATATCAAACAAGGTACATTTATCTCGTGGGTGGAAATGTGGACACAGATTTATCTCGCAGAGGGTATATGTGTAACTTTGTAAGGAGCGGTCCTATATTAAATGTTTGCAGATTCGTATTCTACATAAAATTCTAGACTAATTTGATGTGTCGCATAGTTAAGAAAATTATAAGGACGGTCATAAATCGCTGTTGGTAAAAAATCTTAAAATGAGGGTAGCTCCCTGGGGGGTGATGCTATATAAAAAATTCCTAGAGATTCGGGTAGCTGAGAAAATTCTAATATTAATTGATACCAAACAAGGTACATTTATCTCGTGGGTGGAAATGTAGACACAGATTTATCTCGCAGAGGGTATATGTGTAACTTTGTAAGGAGCCGTCCTATATCAAATGTTTGCAGATTCGTATTCTACATAAAATTCTAGACTAATTTGATGTGTCGATGGTTAAGAGAATTTTTAAGGACGGTCAGAAATCGCTGTCGGTAAAAAATCTTAAAATGAGGGTAGCTCCCTGGGGGGTAATACTATCTAAAAAAATCCTAGAGATTCGGGTAACTGAGAAAATTCTAATATTAATTGATACCAAACAAGGTACATTTATTTCGTGGGTGGAAATGTGGATACAGATTTATCTCGCAGAGGGTATATGTGTAACTTTGTAAGGAGCGGTCCTATATCAAATATGTTTGCAGATTCGTATTCTACATAAAATTCTAGACTAATTTGATGTGTCGCATGGTAAAAAATTTATAAGGACAGCCAGAAATTGCTACCAGCAAAAAATCTTAAAATGAGGGCAGCTCCTTGGGGGATGATGCTATCTGAAAAATTCCTAGAAATTCGGGTAGCTGAGATAATTCTATATTAATTAATACTAAACAAGAAGAAAACTATTTGTTAGTTAGCTTATCGAGCAAAGAGCAAAATTTACAGGTTTAGGACTTTAAAAGAGTATAACTTTGCAGGGAGTGCTCGTATTTTAAATCCGTTTACAGATTCGGATTCTGCATACAATTCTAGATCAATTTTATGTGTCGTATGTCTAAAAAATTTATAAGGACGGTTAGAAATCGCTACCAGCAAAAAATCTTAAAATGAGGGTAGCTCCCTGGGGGATGATGCAATCTAAGAAATTCTTAGAGATTCAGGTAGCTGAGATAAATTTAATATTAATTGATACCAAACAATGTATCTTTATCTCGTGGGTAAAAATGGCTAGTCGAAGAAAACTATTTGGTTCAGAATGTTGGCGGTAAAAAAATTTTAAAATTGGGATAGTTCCCTGGGGGATGATGCAATCTAAAAAATTCCTAGAGATTCGGGTAGCTGAGAAAATTCTAATATTAATTGATACCAAACAATATAGATTTATCTCGTGGATGCGGTGCCTATAGGCACCGAGGGGTATCTCGAAAATTTTAGGGGTTAGGGTACCGATTTTTTAGTTTAGGGATGGTTGGGGTAAAAAAAACCCACAAGGCGATCCACAAGGCGAGAGCAAGGTGGAGATGAATCTCCACATTTCCTTCCAGAGGGAATTTACATGTAAAATGCGTCGACGCTGCGGCGGCGGCGGCGGCGGCGGTGCTGTTTTCGAAGGAACATCATCCTCTACTCTTGTTTGTCCAAAAATGCATTTTTCAGTTTTTTTGAAGAATCGTTTAGATATTGAATTATTCTTTTGGAACAATGTTTGGAACAACTAGTAAAATCTTAATCGAGAACCAAAATTTCGATTTTTGAAAAATTGTTTAGATACGGGAATTGTCCTTTTGGCTGAATGTTTAGAACAACTAGAACAATGTTAAGCGTTGTCCAAATCTGCGATTTTCGATAAATGGGTTGCCAGTAACAAACTGGGTTTTTTCAAATTTTCCAGGAATCTTTTGGAATAAAATAATGTCGAATTGGAACAATGCAGTACAAGATTAGATCAATTTGGAACAATTTTCAAAATCACGATTATTAGAAAATGGGGTGCTAACTTCACACACTCATTTGCGTCTAGATTTTTTGTATGCTAGCTATTAGACGAGTGGTGTCATTAAATGCAATGTAGTTACTAAAAGGTGTTTACTAAAATTTAAAAATGAATTGGTTGGGGGCCAAGGTGTTGGAAAATTGCGATACTTTCGAGTTTTGAGAGAACGAATGACATTACGAGATTCAAACTTTAGAACTCTCATTTCCAAGTCTAAAATAACTTTGAACAAAATGGGCTCGATTGAAACAAGAAAGAAAATACGTGTTTACTCTTGATGTAGGGTGCGGGAAAATCAATTTTAAATTTTGAGAGATTGGTAATTACCAGATTCTTACTCTAGAATATAATTTTTAAGCCTATAACCATTCAAATCATGGGATCCAATTCGTGCAAGGGAAATAGTGTAAGTTTACTCTTTGTCTCGTAGGTTGTTTATCAAAAAAAATTTATAATGCAACTTAACTTACGGATTTGTTATTTTAGAACAATCTGTAGCTGCATAAACATATTCAGTTTTCGAAAAACGAGTGCTAGCTTAAAAATAATTTTTTTGTTCTATTCGAAGACGTTTAGAATAAACCAATACACTACGGAACGATTTACTTCAAAGTCTAAACAATTTGGAACAACGTTTAAAGTTATATATTTCAAAAAACGAGATGCTAACTTCATACAACCATCAAAAACTTGATCGAGAACGAAGTGTAGATCACTGTCCGTTACTATTTGAAACACAAATGAGAAATCATGTGATATATATGATTGTGGTTTTACAATCTTTTCTCTAAATAAAAGAACGCATATTACCCACGTTTGTCAAGAATGTATTCCTAATAAATTGAACATGGTTTCTTTACACAAAAAATCCCACTGTCTAATTTTATTACCTTATCTAAAAAATCCCCGAGCGTGTATAGTAAATCATGTACAGTTTAAAATTATCTTTTTCCCACGATACAGAAAAAACTATAAGCAAGCTCGCCGAACTGTAACGCATTTCCAAGGACAACAAGTTATACGCACATTACAACGTACATCTTGTAGTTGCCGATTATAACACGAGGATAATAGCTCTTTATTCAGATAGTCAGATAAAATACGTTTGTCAGCAGTTTTCAATCGCAAACTTATATTTTAAACAAGAATTGTTTGTTTGCTACTTGGACGCGAAGGCGTATTTTTATCTCGCTTGTGCATATTTAAAGGTACTTATAAACACTAGAGTTTTAAACAAAAGAAAAAAATTCTAATGAGAATTCTCTTAGTAATTAATCTACCTTTCACACAGTTAGTCGGTGGTACTGGAAAATTTTTAATGACAGAAAGATTATTACTGTTAGAAGTTTTCCTCGTTTAAAAATGATGGATAATAATTTAAAATAAAAATTTTAATTTACAGTATAGTTACCCAAATCAATACTTAACGACGCTATATTCAATTGGCCAAAATGACGAGTCGTATAAAATGTCTTAACTTTTAGACCAGATTAAATGCAAATTATTAGTGAAA
Organism: Platerodrilus igneus; assembly: GCA_036346225.1. NCBI lineage: Eukaryota > Metazoa > Arthropoda > Insecta > Coleoptera > Lycidae > Platerodrilus > Platerodrilus igneus. The sequence goes on from JARFIW010001263.1 coordinate 65,599, forward strand.
AGATCAAGTTTCCACTCGTTTAGCTTCATAAATTCTTAATTTCGTTATTGCTCTCAAGACTATTAACCTCCCATTGATCGCACGCCTTTTTTTCCCGCAATTGGTCGTACATATAGATTTTATCTAACGCTAAGTCGCGCGTATAAATTTCTCCTAGCAGTAAAATTTTTGAAAGTAAAACTCATTTTGTTGTCTAAAGTTGCATATTACACTAAAAGATTGTTTTCTTATTAAACTAAATAAATTAAAATACAGGGAGTATTTAAAATAAATGTTATTCACTTTCTACTTCGGAGTCTTTGCATTTCTGACTAATATAAACTGTTGAAGCAGTGTGTTCCTTACAAATTAGCAATTTTGCAGCTCTTACATTTATGCTGAGTAAATCTGTTTTTTCGAACTGAGCAATAGCTACACCTTGGTTTTTGCTGTGAACCATCACCAGACCTTTCTTTCAAAATTTCTATGCTCAATACCAGTAATCCGATATATTTATTGTCGAAGTGATAGGCGGAGGTGGGTAATAGAAGCACGTCTCGTCGTGTGTGGTTTTATCAGATCTTTTGCCAAAAAAGTAATGAAATGACGTCTTGATATAATGTTTTTGATATTGTATTTATAAATAATTTGGGAATTTATTGTCGCAATATTTAAAAGACTACAAGATACGGTAAAAGGCCAACGATTGCGGACCCGGGTTACAGAATATTCCGTTCTCATTTTATCGGCAACAACAACTCCACCTTTGTACAGTTGTAAAAAGCAATAACTTCCGGTTTATGCTGGGTGGAATCTAGATCTATAGTGTAACTGTCGTGGAAAATACAGAGCATAATAAGTACATTTTTATGTTTTCTTGGAACGTGAGAAGATAGTATACATTTATTGTTATCAATAACAAATGCGAACCTAGAACTCTGAATGCGCTGAGAATCGATTCGGCAAAGCTCTAGTAGAATTTTCATTTGTGAAGGAAACAATAGGATCAAGCGTGTTCAAAGAAAAAATATTTCCCAGCACTCCATAATTTCCTTAGCGTGCTTGGTTTTGCCCATAACCCCAGCCAGTTTAGTTATTAAATTTTGTTTGCGCGTTTTGGTTGCGACGAACTTTTTTATTTCAACCATCGAACAATTTTGATAGTATTTAGAAATGTCACAGCAAATCTCAAAAACCAAAATTAAAAAAAATGCGTTTTAACTTAATGTCGTAGAAAAAGAATATATTTAAAGGCGTTTGTCGTAGCTGTATCGACAAATTCTTTAAATTTATCATGCACGCATGCCGCGGCAAGAACTTGCACAATACTATCAAACTAACTTCACACACGTGTTGCACACTATTCTTTTTCCACGACATTAAATTAAAACGTATTTTTTTAATTTCTGTTTTTGACATTTGCTGTGACATTTCTAAATACTTATCAAAATATAGTACGTACAACAACCTATTTACTTGTGACCGGTGCGTAGAAGTACATGGGCTCTTATGGCAAGTATGCGTGAAGTAAATCCCATAAGGATTACATTGCATTTCACGCACCGGTGTGTGAAATAGTACTTCACGTACAAATATTGGTGTGTAAAGTGGAACTTTATACACGGGAGTAGAAAAACTGTTTTGAAATACATTACACCAAAATTTTGGCAAATATATGACATTTTACTATTATTATTAAATACTATTAATATTTTATTACAAACATGTACTCCTAAACATAACTTATATGTTCGTTCTCGTTTTGGTTGGTGAGGTATTCTTTTCCTTAGTAAAAAGCCGCGTAGATTTTATAGGTATATACGTTTATTGGCGTATAGTTCCATGACATAAGATCCTTGTCAAACACATCCATTCATAATTTCCTTCTTATTTTTGTAATGAGAACGACGACTATATGGTCAGAACAAAAAATTAGCAGTATGGAACAATTATGTTCTTTTCGCATTTAGTGCATTCCATCAAGAAATGCGTAAGTCTACACGAGACTCATAATGAGTTGATCGCTTAGCAGTATGTGCTTGGTTGAGTGGAGTGTAATTTTTTTGTGTATTTAGTTTAGTGACGCTTGTGAGCAGTCGATCACTAAATAGTTAGAGAATAGTAGCTGAGCTAGTAGCTCACTCGTTGTTTAGGTTGGTTGCGTTTGTGCGGAAAGCACAATTGGTAGTAGAGTTACCTACTCACTACTGAGTTAGAGTCTGTGAGTGAATCAGTTGCTCACATTTTTGTTGATGAATTTGAGTTAGTGCAGATTGCACAGCTAGTTGCTCACAGTTTATTTGGTTATAGTGAGTATGTGCTGATAGCACAATTGTTAGTAGAGTTGATAATGTGATGAATTCACATTTGTGTGGAGATTTAGAGTATTTTAGCAGGTCGCTAAAACAGTTGTTGCGGTAATCAATTAATGCCTACGTTTAGTGTAATGACAGCGTTGTGATGACACTCGATACTTTTGCTGGTTAGATATTTTATTGCTGCTTTTTTTTAAGAAAAGGGCTCTAGTTATTTTCTTCGAGTTGAGTTGTCATCACTATCATAAGTTTTGTATATAGTTTAGAGATCCGAATTTTTTAGTAGTTTGGATACTATCTCTAGTATCATTGTTAGTAGTTTCCGTTTGGTATTAGTTTGGAGAGTTTCTCTCTTGTTTTTTGTTCTAGTTAGTAGAGTTTGATAAACACCTGTGAATCTTGTTGATTTTTCCGTGAGAGTGTTGGACTTCACGATTGCGACAATTCTCGATAGTGTCATTCCAATTTTGTTTCCTTAAAAGCGTATAGTACGCGTAGCTACTAAAACACTCACTCTTTATTATTTAAATTCCCCCATTTTTTAATTTTCTAATTTTTTATTTTTTTATTCTCACACAGGTCAGTTATTGAGGATTCAATCTTAAAGTTAGTATTTCGTTTAGGGTTATAAAAAAATCTTTGGTCTTAAGGAAAGATTTTTTTCTTTTTTGGAGAGAGGCAGTGTAACAGTTTTTTTGACCACTGCAGAGCACCAATAAGTTATCAGTTATATACATCTTTTTGTCTGTTCCATTAAACCAGTAAACGTCGTCAATTAAATAAATATCCGTATTGGGATCATGTGGTCTAACCACAATACAGAGATGCTAGTTTGGTTGCTAACATCAGGCGTTAATTATTAGTATAAATATTTCAAGGCCAAACAGCTTTCCTATTCCGTGCACAATGTGTCGACGGTCACTTTAGCTAGAACACTTGACGAAGATACCATGGAGAACCTGAAGGTTCTAGCAAGTAATTTGCGTGTGGCTTTACGCCGTAGTGGAACTCAAGTGTAGTAAACACTTGACATAGTGCTTTTTAATAATGGTAAGCAATTAAATATAATCTCCTAGACAAACTAAATAATTTTGTTGTAGCGCTCTTTTACGTACTCTTTTGCATACTCTTTTATATGCTCTTTTACATATTCGTTTACATATTCTTTTAAATATTTTTGTACAAATTCTTATGAAAACTCTTTTAAATAATCTTTTGTAAATTCATTTGAAGACTCCTTCGTATGTTCCTTTGTAGATTGATTCCGTTTTATCTGGTTTTATAAAGATTAGCCCGTTTAAATGTTGTGTTTCAAGATTATATGGATCGTTTCTTTGCATTTACGATTATCGAGTTTACAGTTCAATTACTTTAATGTAGCGATAAGAAAATATTGGTCTAGCATGATCGTCTTTCAACTTTACTATAATAGTTGGATTTAATGAAATGTTCTGCGATGAAACTGTGTTTTAAATTTTAAGGAAATGTTCTGCAAAGTAGATAGCAATTTTTTGGTTTGAATCTAACGTCTAATAATTAACAATAATGGTCTTTTTGAAATTGCTAGTATGAATTTACAAGTAACTATGTGGATAACTACACGAAGATAATTATTTTGGTAACGATCTACATATAGTAGTACATCGAAGTTTTGCATATTTGGGATAACCGTTGTAATTCGTACTGCAGAACTATGTTTTCTAGGCATAGAACAGCTCAGAACAAAAAGTTATCCGTTGGAGCAAGAAGGGAAAGGTATGTTTACTTTTGGCCCGGCAGTCTTGTTTTTCCAAAAATGCTTTTGCCGTTTTTTGAAGAAACGTTTAGATACGGAATTGTCGTTTCGGAACAATGTTTCGAACAACTAGAATAATCTTAATCGGGGGCCAAAATTTTGATTTTTAAAAAATGAGGTGCCAGCATAAAAATGTTTTTTGCCTTTTTTTGAAGAATCGTCTAGATACGGAGTTGTACTTTTGGAACAATGTTTGGAACAGCTAGAACAATCCTAATCGAGGGCCAAAATTAGATTTTTGAAAAATGGGGTGACGGCAAAATTGCTTTTGCCGTTTTTTTAAAAGAATCGTTTAAATACGTAAGTGTCCTTTTGGAACAATGTTTAGAACAACTAGAACACTAAGAGAAGATCAATTTGGGTTTAGGCAAAACAGGAGAACACGGAAGGCTATTTTAGCTCTGAGGGTGATAATGGAGAGAACAATAAGAAAAGGAGAGAGCGTGTATATAAGGCTTGTAAATCTAGAAAAAGCATTCGACAATGTAAAATGGAAAAAAAAATGTTCGAAATACTGAAAAAGGTTGGAATGAGTTTTAGAGATAGACGGATAGTACATTGCTTATACAAAGAGCAAACAGCGGTAAAAGAATCAGAGCAGGAACGTAGAGAAATAGATATTAATAAATGGGTGAAACAGGGATGTGTCCTATCCCCGTTAATTTTTAACTTGTACATCGAAGAGACAGTGAATACTGTCAAATGCAGGAAGACATTTGTAATTATTATGCAGGGACAAAATATTGATATGCTTAGATTTGCAGATGATGTAGCGATATTAGTATCTAGCAAAAAAGAATTAGGAGCTGCTCTTAATGAAATGGAAACAGTTCTAACAGAGAGATACGGTATGAAAATTAACAAAAATAAAACTAAGGTACTAGTATACAAAAGAGGGTAAAATAAATCAAAAACTAGAATACAAATAAGAAACGAGGCTTTGTGCTACCTAGCAAGTCAAATGGCGCAAGATGTAAAAAGCGCAAAAGATATAAAACAAAGATTAGCACAAGGTCGTGCTACATTTAACAAGAAAAAGCAATTACTGTGTTCAAAAGCAACAAACTTAGAAACAAAAAAAAAAGATTTCTGAAAGCGTATGTGTGTCGCAGAGCACTGTACGGCTGTGAAACTTAGACAGTAGGAGTAGCGGACAGGAAAAATATAGAAGCCTTTGAAATGTGGTGCTACAGACGTATGATGAAGATATCATGGACAACAAAGAACAAAGTGGTTTTAGAAATTGTACGAGAAAAAAGAAATATATGGAAAACAGTAAAAAATAGGAAATATAGAATGATAAGTCACATACTAAGACATGAGGGAATAGTGCGGAATATATTAGAAGCAGCGATAGGAAAAAAGAGAGGTAGATATAGACCTAGGTTAGACTTTTGCACACAGATGGTCAAAGATGTAGGCTCTTGGAACGCGCCCAACCAGTTCCAAAGACGGAAAACCTTATGAGGAAAAAATAATTGTACGTAAACCCGATGATTATTATAAGCAACTACAAGTGTTGGTTTTGCAATATTCTCAACTAATGTTAATTGTGCAAAAGGATTTACTGGAAAACTAATAATTCGGCAACGGTCTGTGTCGGGGGATTTTGGTACCCACAGGCTGCTTAACCCCCCATCACATACCTTACATGTGATTTTCCAATGCTCCACCCGAAGGTACTACATTGGCCAGAAAGTGAGTTTTTTTTACTTGGAAAATTTGGAATTTTGCCGAACCCTTGCTGTTCCAAGCAAGGTAGGAATCTTTAACGTGCATGACAACACTCACACACGGGACCTCCATTTTACCTCTCATCCGAACGAGGGTGTATTTTTGTGAAAAATGCTCGCCTGACATTTTTCAAGCGGACCGTGTCGGGATTCGAACCCGGTACCTTGGACGTAGTAGTCACACACATACCAACTACGCCACGTTGCCGCCCCCCCCCCATCGCATACCACTTAATATCGCTAAAATAGGGCATATTAATACAGAAAACACTCCGAGCTGTATCTAGGCTGTACGACTATCAGAGAATTATGAGGACTAGCTCAGAATCCAGCTTTAATCCAACAGGTGAGCGTTCCTTTGTGGATAGCATTCGAATCAGGTGTCTCTCGTCATAGCGTGGATGCACTAACACGTCACTTTAGTTTGTACTTAGTTTGCTTACACTATATTTATTACTTAATTATTATTAGAAGTAGTATGTAGTAGTTAATAACAAAATCACATTTCATTCTATATATTTGTATAATAGTAGTTCATTAGACCGTACCACACTATTACACGAGCACCGATCAACTTCCATCTCTTGCCCAGGTGTAACTAACTAACTTGTTCGCGGCGTGCTCGGTTGTATATCGAATTGAAGGTTTAGTTACAACGTTTAATGCAGTAACGGATTAAGGCATAATTTGTATATACCGAATTACTACAGTTTTATCTACAGGTTTTGCACATGCACAAAAACTCGCATCTTCATAAGTGTATTAAAAATATTGGTTTCACGGCAAAACGTGTTTTAATACACATAAGCACAATTAAAGCGTTACTTTTTTTAAACAAGATTAACATAGTTCTTACGCTAAATGCGTAAAGCTAGCACTATTCTATGCTATTTACAGCAAACTGAGAGCATTTTTATGTGCATCAAAAATGTATTGATAATTAATAAGTGAAAATAAATGGCTTTGTATTTATTTTAGAGTGATCAATTTGCATTTGCATTTAATGCGTTTTAAGGTATCTTAAAAATAATTATTTTTACATATACGGCTTACATTATTTGCTATGTATTTACAGTACGCTTATATCGTACAGGGTGATTATTTATACACGTTAAATTGCATTTTTGCTCTGCTCTATAATGAATAAAAGTACGTTTGTATTATACAGGGCGTAACCATGACTTTTCGAAGATTTCTATATTTCCGCATTTTTTTATATCTTGGTGGGATTTATTTGTAGAATTTAAGTTTCAACGACCTCTCGTGACCCCTTATCACGTTAATATATATATATATATATATATATATATATATATATATATATATATATATGACAGGTAGAGGTAGACCGAAATAAGATTTTCGCATGCAGGTAGTGATAGATGCAGACTGTGCAAACTTCAGGGAAATGTGTAGGTTAGTTCAGACTAGGAAACAATGAGGGTACGCTTCTAACCAGTTCCAGGACTAAAACCTGATGATGATAATTACTGTCAATACATCATAGACGCCATTTTTGATTACGTCGCAACTGTCAGTTTTAACCCAACTTAACATAGTCTAACCTAAATACTTGTCGAACACCTGGAATCACACGAACCCTTACAGGACTTCTTTTTTTAACTACACCATCTGTCGACTACCTAACCTCTTATTTTAATGTAGCATTCCTTAACAATAAAAACGCATCGATTTGAATTTTAAACTACGAATTTTATCCGTAGTTTAAAATACAAATCGATGCCCAAGTCCTGTATCTCCTTTTCTAGCCAATAATTGCAAAGTGTACCGAAGTTTCTTTCTATTCATAAAGTCTTTGATTCCATAAATAACAAGATCTATTCCTTTGTATAATTCTTGCACCTTGTAACAATCTTTTAGTCGTGGCTCTCCGGCTATGTCCTGCATACGAATCTTGTAAATATTGCTCGATTTCCTCTTGTTTTTAAGAACGTATTTATCAAAATGGCTGATGATGTAGGTGAACCAACAAAAGTAGGATTCGTAACTTTGACGTGCACAACAAGCAAAGTAGTTCCACCAAACATAATATATTTACCTAGAAAAGAACCTTTCGGATCATTTAAAACCGAGGGTCTTACAACTTATAAGGGTAATATATTCCCAAAGATGGGGGACATACAACTACACAATAGTGTGTGTGAGAATCAGGATTGCCTCCATTACCAACAAGAGAAAATCGAGCAATCCAACAAGATACAGAACATAGTTGGAGAGCCACGACTAAAAGATTGTCACAAGTTGCAAGAACTACATGAAGAAATGGATCTGGTTATTTGTGGAATCAAAGACTTTATGAATGGGAACAGACTTCGGTACCCTTTGCAATTCGAAGATCACGACGGTGCCTATGGTTCCAATTAGTGGCTAGAAAAGTAGATAGAAGTCTTGCGCATCGATTTGAATTTTAAACTACGGATAAAACTAGATAAAGTTAAAACTACCTCGAACAAACATAACGAAAGGACAGTTTTTTGTGCGTAACTCGGTACAAAAATTAAGTTTAATTTGGCTCGTGCTTGACCGACTAAATGTTTTAAACAGCAAAAATTATTATAAATAAATTTTAATATCTTTATTGCGTTTTTAGTGTTAGGGGATGCTACATTAAAACTCTGACGCCGTTTTCTATATCATCCTTAAAAGATGGAATTTTGGTTTATTATGTTTGATTTACTATAGGAATCTAACATAATGATTTTTAGAATTAAAAAATTTCTAGAACCAACAGACATCTACCCAGAGAGCGAATTCATGTGATGAACTTTTGTTCATCAATAATATATACATTGAATTGATATATTTTTTGGAAGGTAAATGACCTAATGGACAAACCACTACTGGTAACACTCTACCTTTAAATTTTGTAGTGTCTTAAATAAAACTAGATAAATGTATTGTTTTTTACTAATTGTGTACTCTTGCAAATTCGTATAAGGACGCCTTAAGTGTTCGGTGCAGACTTGATGTAGATTATCGTACACTACATTTGATTTTTTCAATGTTCCACCCGAAGGTACTACATGGGCCAAGAAGAGAGCTTTTTACCTGGAAGATTTTGAATTACAAAAATAAGAAGGATATTATGAATGGATATGTTTGTCAAAGATCTTATGTCATGGAACGATACGCCAATAAACGTATACACCTATAAAATCTACGTGGCTTTTTTCTAACGAAAAGAATATCTCACCAATCATCGAGAATGAACGTTAGTCATTGGAACAGAGTGGAAGGCTATGTTTACTCCTGTCGATATAGTAATAACATCAATTTTTGGAAGAACCGCTGGTGATAGGAGAGTCATATTGCAGAACTACGTTTTCTAGGCTTAGAGCAGCTCAGAACAAAATGTCAACCATTGGAACAAAAGAGGAAGGCTATGTTTGCTCTTGTCGTTACAGTAAAAACATCGATTTTTGGGAGAACCGCTGCTGATAGGAGATTCACATTGCAGAACTATGTTTTCTAGGCTTAGAACAGCTCAGAACAAAGATTTTGCCATTGTAGCAGAAGAGGAACGCTATGTTTACTCCTGTCGATATAGTAAAAACATCGATTTTTGGAAGAACCGCTAGTGATAGCAAATTCATACTGCAGAACTATGTTTTCTAGGCTTAGAACAGCTCAAAATAAAAAGTTATCCATTGGAGCAAGAAGACAAAGGTATGTTTACACCTGGCCCGGCAATCTTGTTTGTCAAAAAAAGTTTTTCTCCGTTTTTTTGAAGAATCGTTTAGATACAGAATTGTCCTTTTGGAACAATGTTTGCAACAACTAGAACAATCTTAATTGAGGGTCAAAATTTCGAATTTTTAAAAATGGGGTGACAGCAAAAAAATACTTTTTGAAATTTTTTTGAAGAATCGTTTAGATATGGAATTGTTCTTTAGGGACAATGTTTGGAACAACTAGAACAATCTTAATCGAGGGCCAAAATTTCGATTTTTGAAAAATGAAGTTCCAGTAAAAAATGTTTTTCGCTATTTTCTCGAAGAACCGTTTATATACAGAGTTGTCCTTTTGGAACAATGTTTTGAACAACTAGAACAATCTTAATCGAGGGTCCAAATTTCAAATTTTTAAAAATGGGGTGCCAGCAAAAAAATGTTTTTTGAAATTTTTTTGAAGAATCGTTTAGAAATGGAATTGTTCTTTAGGGACAATGTTTGGAACAACTTGAACAATCTTAACCGAGGGCCAAAATTTCGATTTTTGAAAAATGGGGTGCCAGAAAAAAATGTTTTTCGCTATTTTCTCGAAGAATCGTTTATATACAGAGTGTGTCCTTTTGGAACAATGTTTGGAACAACTAGAACAATCTTAATCAAGGGCCAAACTTACTTTTTTTAAAAAATGGGGTGCCAGTAAAAAAATGTTTTTTGCCATTTTTTTGAAGAATTGTTTAGATACGGAATTGTTCTTTAGGAACAATGTTTGGAACAACTATAGCAATCTTCATTGAGGGCCAAAATTTTGATTTTTAAAAAAAGGGGTGCCAGCAAAAAAAAGTTTTTTTTTTTTTTTAAAGAATCGTTTAGATAGGGAATTGTCCTTTTGGAACAATGTTTGGAACAACTTGAACAATCATAATCAAGGGCCAAAATTTCGGTTTTTCAAAAATGGTGTTCTAGCAAAAACGTTTTTTCCCATTTATTTGAAGAATCGTTTAGATACGGAATTGTCCTTTAGGAACAATGTTTGGAACAACTAGAACAATCTTAATCTTTGCTGCATATCGTATCTATCACCATCCGACGTTAGCAGAAATCCTCGATCTGGAAGTCCACGTCAAATATCGGCATCTTTCCGCTCTGAACGTCCAAGGCGGTCGAGGGCATTTTGAAACTGTGTAATTATTTACTGAGCTCACTGTATTATACCTTCTCTTCTCAACTCTTCTATTATGGACACCATCTCGTTGATGTTTTCCTCGCTTGTATTTCCAGCTCGGTTGGATGCGTTCAACAATCTCAACCGATCCACAAGTTCATGTACATTGTTCCAGTAGACATATTGCACAGGCTGCGAATTTAAACTTTTGTAAAACCTATTAGGATAGCCTAAACCCGCTCCTTTAGCCTGTTTTCTTCTCTTTGGCTGTTTTTTTTCGGGATTCCTCTGAAATTCGGTGAGAGATTTTTTGTTGTTTGTTGGGAACCCGCTTTAATCGTGTACTGCAAATGGGTTAAACTTTCTTCTCAAAATCTATGCCGATTTGATCATTTCCAAGTTCGGTAAATCTTCATGCAAATTGAAATCGCCATCTTCAGGGTTGATGTCTTTAAAGGTTAGCAGATTGTATAAACCTCTCGTACCCGGGTATATCACATTATTTAATGTTATGTCATTGTTTTCGGATTAATTTCTTATACACGTTTCCACAAACTCCATGTATCGGTTTCGGCATTATACTTTACTCCATAAATTGATTTGTCAATATTTTCGTCTTCGTCTCTAGCTAACACGTCCGCATAGTAAAGATGGAACGGTTCTTCAGGAACGAGTTGCTTCCATGTCTTCGACTTTAACCTTTGTTGTAGGTATGGGAATTTTTTCGGTGATTGCTTGCAACTGGGAAGCGGTTACTTGCAAGGGATCGATCAATTGTTTGTGCATCTCTTTGAATTTTTGCTGAGATGTAGTGTCTCCCTTTTTGTATGCCACAAACTTTTTTCGTACAGCATCATGAATTAACTGAAGATTGCCTTTATTTGCAATAAAATTCTTAACGTCCGTCATCATGACACTCTGGATGGTAACTAACTTTTTTTTGAATAATGTCAAGTATTTATATACTCATCGAAATTTTTCCTATACCGTCCTTTATCGATATCAAAATCTTTCACAATAGTTATAAAATTATGTTTTGACTCACCACCAACCCAACACTGCAAGCACATTTCTTTAAATTTTGGATATGTCATGTCACCATTTATATGATCAAGAAAGATATGGCGAAGCTTCGTGTCATCTTGTTTCCATAATGCGATTACATTGGCGTTATATCTGAGTCTATGTTTTAAGGCACTAGCATACGTTTGACATAGGTAGAAAGAATATATTGCTTTATGTCTCCCAAACGAGAAAAACTGCGTGATTTTGCTTTGTTCGTTTGCAGGTATATCATCAAACACAATAATTGAATCTTCTTTGGCATCTCCGGGTTCAATTAAATCATCATAGTTTCAAATTCGTGGTAACCAATTTCTTCTCTTAAAGGTGTAAATACACTTTTTAACAGTTCAAACTTCGGCTGATATGAACTTTTCGAAAATACATAGACGTTTTGGAATCTAAGTCAATTCTCATGTAAAAGGAGAGATATTAGAGCGTGAGGTTTTCCACAATCGATGGTCCGACAAATATTGCCCTTATATTGGACGGGAACAAAGGTCCATGTTTACCAACATCCTTTGCACTAGAAGTGGTATATGCATCAAACTTTTGTATAGGTATTTTAACTTCTTGTGTAGCATCACCCATGTCTTTCACATTTTCTTGTCTAGAAACACCATTCTTCTTTTGAGGTTTACGTTGATCCAAATGCCTGCTTAACATTCTTCTGGATATAGCATACAGCCTACTTGCAGAGTTAACACTTATACCCTTTTGTATTTCACTAATTGCTTTCGCTAAAGATTGCTTGGTGTACATCTTTCAAATATAAGTTTAAACTGATTCAAATTGAAAATAATACCCCTTATATACCAGCATTACAGGAATGCGCATGGGCAGGGGTGCGTACGCGCAGGGGTGCGCATGGGCAGGGGCATGCCTAGGCGTACACCGGGATGCGTGAGGAACTGCGTAGGATCGTTAAAAATCTTATAAATATTAAAACATCATCGTTTTATACTATTTTATTAAAAATACATATACAAAATATTTAATTGTGAATAAATCTTTTAACAATTTCCGTAAACGGGTTATATTCAAACATAGAATCATGTATAATTAAAGCATAAGCCTTTATCGACGGTTCAAAATTTCTTAAAGTTTCTAATTCCATTCTTACATCAACTGTTGCGTCCTTGATGCTTTCAAATTAATGACGACAGTCGATTACAAAGACAGGTGATTCCTTAAACTTGCTATAGTCCATTAAACATTTATTCGATGATTTGTACGGACAGTATTTTTCCATAAAAGATGCATAAGACAGGTACGCAGGCAAGTAGTCGTTCTGCTCGAAATCCAAATTTAATCGACCTTGAGGGAATGCCTGAGAGTTTAGATACACTTTGACATTGGTTATATTGGCATTCGTAAAGCTTGTAGCATTTTTTTCTTTCTTGTCATATTTTCCATTTTGCAACGCCAGTAATATCCACCGAGCCTTCTCTGTTTCGTTCAATACTTTAATTCTCCACACTTTCAACTTTGATTGTGTTAAAGACGGTAATTCGTGTAGTTTCCATTTTCTGAATGCGGCCATTATAGATGATTGATTTTGCATTTCTGAAAGCAGCGAAGCCTTGGCGAAGTCACTTAATGTTATATGCGAAACCTCCCATGAAGTACGTTGTATTTTGAACGTCACTGTATTTCGGATCGACTTGTAGCAATTTACGTCCGACGTAGATCTGATTAAAATCAGCTCTTAAGGCATGTTGACGATAGTTTTCTTGTAATCTTCGAAAAACCCCAAAATGTTTTTTACAGGGTAGAAGAATTTGTTATGTTACTTTTGGGGGCACCGCAATACATACTAGTTGATAATGGCAAGCGGTTTAGAGGTAATCTTTTTAAGGCTTTGGCTTCAAAATATAAGGCGAAAATAATTTATAATTCATTTTACCATTCTCAGGCAAACCCTATCGAGCGGGTGAATAAAGTGATTAGGACAATTTTGGCTTCGTTTGTTGATGAAAATCAAAGTTCTTGGGGCACATTGTTACCGATGGCCGCTTGTGCTATACGCACAGCAGTACATGAGGTTATTGGCATGACACCTTATTTCGCGAATTTTGGACGTGAAATGGTGATAGATGGATCTAGTTTTGGAAAAGTTGAGAAAAATGGTACTCTGACGAATGTAAATTTTTCAGATCGTAATAAATTATATAGTCGTGTACCAGAATTTGGAAAAGTATATAAGGAAATTAGAAAAAGAATGGAGTCCGCTTATAAAAAAGCTAAAATTACTTATGACTTGAGAAGACGCGATGTTAGTTTTTCTGTAGAAGATAAGGTGTGGAAATAGAACTATACTTTATCAGATGCGTCAAAATTTTATATCGCGAAACTCGCTCCAAAATATATTGGACCGTTTATCATTTCTAAAAAAATTGCATACAATACATATGAGTCGAAGGATGAGTCAGGAGTGTCGAAAGGAACCTGGCATGTTAAAGACATTAAAGCTAATCATCCGGAAGACAATTAGTGTAGCAAACCCTCCCAATTATTATTTGATAGTTACTTTTTCGTAGTGTTAGTGTTAAGTGTGCTTTTGGTATTTCCCTTTGTTAAATGTGGAGTAGATCAAACTCTTACGGATGAAGTGGGTGTTTCAAGTATTGTAGATTGGTTTTGGAACACAGTTTTTACTTTTGGACACAAGAATTTTGGGTAAAATTCTCATTTTGTGAAAAGGATGTAACCTTCGGTTTTATTTAATTACCTATCTCCTATACTTTTTCATTTTAAAATTCATATTTAGGAAGTTAGGTGCATTGTGATTTACTCAAGGTAGTTTTAAAATAGTTTATCTTATGCTGGTTAGGGCAGGTGGTTGAAATTCCATTTGGCATACTAGTCATTTTAGAAACCCATGATGAGTAAGCGGCTCTATTCAATACATATTCTTCGTAAGCCGTGTGGTACCGTTACGTACAGCTCATCCCATTCCCAGAAAAGATGCTAAGAGGTTTCAGTAAAAGTCACTTTCACGTTTCACGTGCATGCCAAGTACGTGTTCAAGTTAGTTGTTACACCCCACTCATTCCCGAGAGTGGTAACAGAGGGTAGTTCGAGGTTCTTCAGAGTCGGTCAGCGTTGGGGACTTAAGGGTTAAAGTGTGAATGCCCCGTCGGTAGCTCAGAGACGAAAGGTAGAACAAGTCAAGCACGGAAGATGTGCTTTAAAAGAATTCGAGTCAAGGGCGTGATGTTTGATTGAATTGTTCCCGTATTTATATTGGGGAATTTGATTAGGGTGTCGACGAAATTGGTTTTAAACAACCAGTACGTTTCTAGTTCTTAATAGAGACGGATATTTAATTTCTACGGTGAGTTGTGCGATCCGAAGGTCTCGAGTGTAATTCAGTGGAAACCCTTACCCAACGTATATAAAGTCTTTAGTTTTACGGTATTAGGCTAAGGAGTTAATTATTAACACACTCCTCCGTCTATCCATTAATTCCATGGTCGAACCCCATGTCCCATACAAACCTCTACTCCAAAAACTCTTTTTATATAAATATCTAATCTCCAAATTTCGTTTCTTTTGTTACAAATACATTCCACTATCCCAAACCTCGCTTTGATCCACATCCAAACAATTTTCAAATTCTAGTACTTCTCGTGCATCTAAACAAAAATCTATGTACTTACATCTCAACTTTACTATTCACTAATACAGCTTTATCAGCTTTTACATAAATCTAATTCGACTGCACTTGTAAGTAAACTTATTGTATCCCCGATGGAATCAAAAACCAAAGAGAAAAGAGACCGAGACCCCTCTCTGTTCCTGATTGCACACATATGCTTCTAACACCTGAATTTCTAGCCCTTCTTATTTAACTTTCACCAATCAACTCGCTTGGCTCCAGTTTCCCACTTTTCTGAGCGACGCGAGTTATGTATCCCCCAATTACCTATATATATTGATGTATTGAATCTAATATGAATTATTAGAAATTATTAAGTAAAAGTATAAGTTCAATGCAACATTGTAACACAAGGATAACCCAGAGAGGTTATCGACAGTTCATGAGAACGGAATGCAGCTTTGCATCCGTGAGGGCAGTGATACTGCAGGTGACAGGTCACAGGCGGTCAACATACCGCAGTTACTTAGAATTAAGTTGTTACATTGTAATAAAGTGTACAATAAAGAGAAACGCAGACATGAGATCTGCAAGTTCTCACAGCCGTGTGAGGGCAGGTTATTATAAAGCCCGGGAGCTCAATGCCCGGCAGTCAGTCTTCAAACTCCATACTTCGTTGTTTGAGCTACTCAACCGAGTCAGTCTCCAAACTCCATACTTCGTTGTTTGAGCTACTCACCAGTACAATTAAATTATTTTTATTAATGTTATTATGAACCAGCTATTCCAAATTTCAATGTAATTTCTGTTTAACTTAGTAATAAAAATGTGTTAAAGTTTCAACGTTTTTTTAAAAAACCAGCTCCAAAGGCCCGAACTTTAACTGGCGCAGTCGTAACGGATGTCAAAAGGGCACTGAAAATCCAAAAATCGGAAGATTGGTGACCAAGAATTTTTATTCGAAATTTTGGCAGAACCCAAACCAAGTTGGAGGAAGAACAAGCATAGTCTGAATCCAGCAACAAACTAAGTTGGACAAGGAACAAAAATCGTCTAAGGCCAACAAACAAACCAAGGTGGACAAGATACAGAATCGATCGAACCCACCAAAGAAACTTTAACTCGCGTGCCTGCTTACAAATATCCTTGACATTATCAATTTTTAATTCCCTTCCTTTGAATATACTTTATGTATATCTCTTATGTTTATAGGCTTTTATTCAATCTCCGTCTTTTTATTGCTCTTTTCGACTCTATATCTAAGATTAAAGATCAATATTTTAACTAACGTATACTGCTTTTACATCAATCCTGTGTGGTTTTGTTTTCGGCCTTGGCTGCTTTAATTACAACGGTTGTTGGTTCTACTAAGCTATTAAATCAATCATATAGCGGATTTAGATGAAACAAAAATTTTAGATTTTGAAGAGAATTACCACAAGAGATTATTCCTAGAATCATTTTATATTCTCCAACAACGGGACCCATTAAATAACAAGTTGGATGTAAAAAATGTGAGTGCTGTTTATTCAGGGCTGTATAGATTTCACAAACGTATATAAATTCAACGTGGCATTAGGCGTATACAGTTAATCGTAATGTTTATTTTAATTGTAATATATTTTTCAAGTTGTCAATTATCCAGCATTTGCTTGTTATCACTATATATTTAAGTACGTACCGGTTTGAGTACGTTCACCAAGTGTTAGTTCAATTTTTAAATTAATTTTAGCAGATAAACGTTGAGCTGAATGATTGTAGTTCGTATTGTATGTGCTCCATTCCTAATTAGTTTGACTCGGTTTTATAACCCTTTTTGGGTATAGGATTGTATGTTTTTTATTTTTATTTTTAACTTTAGCTAATTGAATATTAAATGTGGCCTAATCTTAGTAGATATTTCCATCTATGTATGTCTTAGTAGTTATGTAAGTAACTTTGTTTGTACTTTTTATATTTTGTGACTTACCTCTATGGTTTTTTAGTCTTTGAAGAAGGCACAGAATTTGTCGCCGAAACGTCGAATAAAATTACGATCTGACATATAAGTCTAATTAATTTTGAACAAGTGTATCCCAAGAGTTCACCAACCTTTGTTTTTAGCTATTGCTTTACGTTCACAAATTTAGTATTATTTATATATATATATATATATATATATATATATATATATACATATTGACGAGATAAGAAGATCACGGGAGGTCATTTAAACCCAAATCCTATAAATAAAGCCAACCCAAATAAAAAGAATCCGACAAGAATTGAAATTTCCGAAAATTCATGTTCCACCCTGTACAATACAAGAGTACTTCTTAGCTATTGAAAAATGCAGCACTCTTATTAATTATGTGTATAGAGAAAAGCAAATACAATTAATTTCTCCGTGTGTTACTAAAAATGAGCTTCAATCTTTAAGATATAAATCTATTCCTTTTCATTTATTATAAAAATACATTTCCCGTGCATAAAAATCTGCTTTATTTAGCGTAAGAACCATATCAATCTTTAGCATTTACAAAGGATAAATAAAGCATTTAAAGCTTTAATTAATCATATAAATTGACTTCTGTGTGTTCGAAATATCATTTTAATTCACTTTATGGGTTTTAAATAAAACAAATCTGGAATGTTCTTTATTAATTTAGGCAAATACGTAAAAAGCAAAGAAATATAGTGTATGCTAATTATGTTTAAAATTCCGGTTCATTGGACTCGCCTTAAATAAAAATATCGTAAAATCGATAAGAATGAATTTATAGCTTTCCAGATTTCAATACGAAAGAGGGAGACAGCGGATCAACTCTGTACCTTAGACAAAGATAAACGGTACGCTTTACTATGAACATAAGTCCTACGGCCACGGTGATTCGACACTAATTAGGTAATAAAGCGCAGACTTCTTAAAAACACCTTACACCATGTAGGTGACTACTGCTTCCAAACGAAAGAGGAAAATCTAGAATGGAGATGATTTTAATATAAAAGCGGGAACTTTATTAGAGAGATTTATTCATTAATTCGGTCCTAAATCAAGCAAAATGTAATAACATTGATTATAAAGCCAAAGTAACATGCAGAGTTTACTATATAAAATGTACGCGTCGTTTCAATAGTTTAAAATAAGGGAACTTGTTAAATGCAGTTACTTGATTTGTAATATACAAGGAAGATGAAACATTTTTCGATACAACAACCTACTTTCATTAAATCGAAGATGCACTTTTGCAAACTGATGTCGTAAATGGAGATTTTAAATAATATGGAAACTCGTAAACTGGGATTTTAACGTCAATTTAAAAATGAAAGCAGAAGGTATTTACGACCGTTAATTATGGCCGCACGTTGAGGTGCTGCTAAAAGACCTCGCTTTGAGGCGTTACTAAAAGGGTGCTGTGATACAGATACAGCAATTTGTTTAACTTGAAATTATTCACTTACCTTCCTTTCTAATTTTGCCTTGCTAGCTTAACGGAACTGACGGAGTTTTTCAAAATGAAATCAAACACAGCAATATTACAAAGCATTTATACAATATTAAATATTCTCTCTCATACAAAAGCATTTGAAACATTTACGACATTGTTTCTCTTAAACATAAAATAATTTCTAAGAAGTATTGATTACAAACAAAAATTGAGATTTACCTTATTTTAAATTTACAGAATTAAACTTATTCTTTTGATGATGGTTTACCTGGTTGTGATTATTTTCACACTTGTAAGATTGTTTTGGCCAGAAAAAATCTTTGATAGATAATCTATTAAAAGGGCAAAGTATTTCAAACTCTGATCACAGATTCTCCTGGTAAAGCTATTTATTATATGATTAACATTTATTATTATACCTTACATTAAATATAAATCAGTTAAAAATGAATCTAAAAGTGATACTTGCAGAATCCACAAAAACGTTCCTCGTAATAAAACCTCTTCTTATTTTTAATTGACGTCAAATCAGCTTACAAGATTCTCCATATTAAAATTCTTATTTTAAAAAGAAATTACCAAAGTCCATTTTGGGTTAAATCTTCCTTTCGATTATTTTTTAAAAATAGCTTTATATTGAGGAATTTTGCCTCTTCATCGTAATTAATAAATTCTATTTTTCTTTATAAGTTACGTTTAAAACATCACTTCTTTTTTCATTGCAACTATTTCCCCATAGCAACAGCTCGCGCTTTAAAATAACATTTCGAATCTAATTTCAGAATCGAATGACATCAAATCTACTCAATGAATGAATGAATATTGAATGAATAAACGCTTTCTTTATATACAAATTTATCTATTTCCAGAAACTTACTAGAAAAATGTGTAACATTATGATGCAAGGGTTCTTGGAAAACCAATTAACGCTTAAATCGTCGAGCTTTATTACCTTGCTATTTCATTCCAGTTATCCGTGACGCGTTCTATATGTCCTTGTCTCCCATATACTATTATTGTGGCGTCGCATACTAATGCTAAAATCTTAAATTATTTTTATCTGTTATTCCCGGGATTTTACAGGTTTTTTCAATGATTGGGACGATTCTATGAATAAAATGTTTATTTATTACTGGGTTTATACGAATTTGACGCATTTTTAAATACCGATGAGTCATCCTTTTATGTTCTACAAAATCCTCTATTTAAAATGAATTGCTGCTATTCATGAGGCAATTAATTTAAATTTTAATTGCTTGTTAATGCAAAAGGTGTGGTATATATTCAAGTTTTATTCTGCTATATTAAAGATAACTATTTTTTGTACTTTACAGAAATATCTAATTTCTACCCGACCCAGTACTTGGTTGCCTGAACAGCGAGATATAAGTCAAAATTACGAATTTATAAAAATTCCTAGAAAGTAAAGACAACGATATACGTCTCCATTTAATTAATTGAAAAATTTGCATAGCTTATATAACTGACTTTTTGTCAAATTTAACGAAACCAGTTTGAATCTACACGGTGATGAATTTAATTTTGTTGGAAAACTTTTTCTATACAACTAAAACTTGGGGAAAGGAATGCGCTTAGTTTCAAAATCTTTCAAAATCACAAAAACAGAACTTATATTCGCATGATTATTATCAACACGTAACTGTTTTTCGTTTCGACCTCAGCCAACGATTTGAAAACATTCTTCACTTGGTATTTCCGATTAGATGTTGGACCCTTTTGCAAATAGACCCACAAACTCAATGAAAATTCATTCCAATACAAAGGCAATTATTGAACTATCGACAAATGAAGATCTGAAACCAATGTTTGAACCGGGATACCGCAAATTCTGGTTACAAATTTAGATACCAACTTTATTATATGGTTCAGTATGGAGAAGCAGAAGCTGTTATTACAGTAACGAAAACTCTATTTGCAATAACAACAGTTCTTTATTTTCACACTGGCTATACAAGCCTTTTTCAGCAATTCAAAAACTTAAACAGGCTTCAATGTCGATAGGATAACCTTTAGTCTGCAAATCAAGCAAATAATTTAATTAGGAGTGTGCTTTATGTTTGCCGCAATGTATTTGTTCTTGCTTTGATGCTATTTTAGACCTAGGCGCATAGTTTATTAGTTGATTCGGTTTAAATACAATACTAAATGCATAGAATACAAGAAATGAAAACAGAAATAAGCACTTACTCTTAGTTAGTCCGCAAATTAAGGTTCCGGCCTTGGGAGCTGCGTTTTTAAAAAAACACTTCCAAACTTCTTAACAAATTTATTTACTTAAACAGAAATTAATGTAGAATTTTGACAAACTGGTTGATTGATTGGGGTTAAGGAGGTTGATATAAATGTGTGTATAAATATAAATATGCAAATTACAATGAAGGACCAATTGCTTTTATAGCAATAACGATGATGGTGGAGCGGTTATGTAATAACAAAAAAAAGACAACTACCAACTAATTAAGGAAGGGTATAAATACCTTAAGTCTTGCGCCGCTGGGGGCAATAGACACTTTCACGCACAAAGCTTTGTCCTGCGCCGCTGGGGGCAATAGACACTTTCACGCACAAAAGCTTTTACGGAGAACCAGTAACACGCTCGACCGGGTGTCGGTCTCGCTTTGAAAGCTCTAATACGACCGTCCCTTTCAAGGGTTCGAAGGCGACTTGCTTCTCTCAAGGCTCGAGTACGACTGTCACTTTATGCACTGTTATTGCCGGTATATAAAATGTTTCACTCAAACTGTAGGATGCACGCACAAAGTATTTATTGTCACAAAATACCGAATTGTTCGATGACGACGTAACATACCGCCCACCAAATTCATAGAATTTTGAAAAGGAGGAAGTAGGTTGGGTGAAGGAAATCACATGGGA
The DNA here is from genome assembly GCA_036346225.1 of Platerodrilus igneus. NCBI lineage: Eukaryota > Metazoa > Arthropoda > Insecta > Coleoptera > Lycidae > Platerodrilus > Platerodrilus igneus. Next base: position 87,261 of record JARFIW010001263.1, read on the forward strand.
TTTGACCTTGCTAGGAAAGGAGGTAACGAAAGATAGGGTGGTGCACTACAGCGAGCGATATTACCAACTATGCAAAGAATAAAATATATATGTAAATAAGCAAATATGTAAAAATAATATACTACTATACATGTAAAAATGTGTATATACATCTAAACATAAAATAAAGTTAAAATACCGGTAGCGGCGCTAGTTTGACCAAAGGTCGTTTTAATGTGCCATGTGCAGTTTTGATCTGGGTAATACGTGCTGCCGGTAGGTCTCCCATAGGAGGAGTTACCAGGACCGGTTTGGTACGAAAACATCTATGACAGGATGATAAATAATTTCTGATTGAATGTTTAATAGAAAGGATCCAGAAATTCTGTTGGATAAGATACGCTGTGGTATTAACACCGGGATGGCAATACCTTTCATGAGTTGACAGAATGATAAGTTCGGTTAATCGGTGCCGCTGAGGCAATAACGCAGGAAACTTTTCGGAATAGGAAAGCGAAGAATGTGTCAAGCGCCCACCTACTCTTAAGATGTTTTGTGGATCAACAAATGGCGAAAGTTTTCGCAAGCTTTTAGGTAATTTACGGTTTGCCTTAATCGAAGCTATTTCCTTTAAAAATGTAACATTTTGTACATGCCGAACGATAATCATGAGAGCATTGTGTAGTTCAATGTCTGTTAAGGGACCCGTATGACGTTGAGCCATGGGTTTAGAAAATCTATAAATGTAAGCCACGATGCCTTGGATTTTATATAACGATGAAAAGCGACTTAGTAAAATGTCAATGACGTTTGGATCTGTTTGAGCGACAAATGTTAGGATCTTCTTTCCGTAGTTACCTCAGCAATTGAGGTTGACAATGTTGGTTGAGGCGGCCACGAGTCACTAGGGTAGTGAAGCCATTCAGGCCCCGCCCACCATAGCGAACATGAAATAACCGCGCTTGGCATTAATCCCCGAGATGCAGGATCAGCCGGATTATGCGAAGATTTAATATAAAACCATCGGCTAGGTGCAATGATTTCTTGAATGTGGCTAACACGGTTTGCCACAAAAGTTTTCCAACGAAAAGGTGGAGAACGTATCCAAGTGAGAGCGACCGTAGAATCACTCCACGCTGAAACATCGGAGATGTCAATCAAGCCTTGATAAGACCGAATGGTAAAAGAAAGTAAATCGGTTAATAAAACGGCGGCACATAATTCCAAACGTGGAATTGAAATGCGCTTAATTGGAGCTACTTTGGTTTTAGCGGTTACAAATTGTACAGTTATTTCTCCAGTAGTTTGATTTATGAACTGAAATACACTACCGCTGCATACCCTACCTCGCTAGCATTGCAAAACCCATGCAAATGACAAGTAAAAGGATCCGAAGGGGTAAACAACGTGGTAACTTTAATGACGATAATAACGGCAACTCTTCTTGATACTGCTGCCATTGAGACGAAATGTCTGCTGGTGGGATGTCATCCCAATTCAAACCTAACATCCACAGATGCTGGATTAGGCGTTTTGCAAAAAGTGTTAGTGGGGCTAAAAATCCTAATGGATCATATATTCTGGCAACTTGTGAAAGTATGTTGCGCTTTGTACATATTTGGTTTAATGGTTTAACCCGAAACGAGAAAATATCTTCTGTAGGTGACCATTGAAGACCTAATATTTTATTGATTCGTCCGAATCGAAATCGAGAGAAGTATATTGGCAAAAATCTGACGGAATGCCTTCCAAAATAGAAACTGAATTAGAACTCCATTTTCGAAGTTCAAAACCAGCCAAATGTAAAAGTCGAATAAGTTGATCTTTAATTTCGCGGGCCGATTGTATAGAATCTCCACCGGCGACGAAATCATCAATATATAGATTTGACCGTATAGCGTCAGCGGCTAACGGAAACCTTTTGCCTTCGTCAATGGCTAATTGCTGAAGAGTTTTAATGCTAGATAAGGCGATGACTTAATACCGTAGGTCACTGTATTAAGCTGATATGTCTGGATGGGTTCTTCTGCGGAGAACCGCCAAACAATTAATTGAAACTTTCGATGTTCTTCGGTAACCAAAATTTGTCGATACATTTGGCGAACATCACAAGTAAAACGAAACGATGAGTACGAAATTTCAGTAAGATTGACGAAATGTCGTTTTGGAGACTAGGTCCAGCCAGTTGAGTGTCATTAAGTGACACGTTGTTTTAGCCTTTGCAGAGGCGTCAAAAACCACACGAATTTTAGAAGTATGACCTTCTTCTTTAAACACAGGGTGATGGGGTAAAAGTAATTATCGTTCCCAACGGGCGGAGAATCGAGTAATGCCATATGACCCGCATCAAGATAGTCCTGCATGAAATTGTTGTATTGGGCGCGTAGCTCCGGTTGAGCATGTAATTTGCGCTCCAACGAAAATAGTCTTTTTAGCCATCTCAAAGCAATTATCAAAAACGGGCAAAGTATCGTTGAACGGTAACGCAACAATAAAACGACCGCTAGGGTCACGAGAAAACGTGTTTTCAAAATCAAATCTGCCTTTTCTTCTTCTGGAGAAGTATAAGGCTTGGATGGTAATTCTTCTATCTCCCAAAACCGCCTTAGGGTCTGGTCGATAGGATCTTCTACAGAAGTAAAAATGCTTGGACAGTATCAGACTGCAAGCTTTTGTGGGACCAATAATAGTCCAACCAAAATTGTATTTATGGCGGCAGGCTGAAGAAATTTGCCATGTATAACACCGCCATTGATGATGAACGGATAAACATCTGCTCCAAGGAGCATGTCAATAGTTCCTGGAGAGTTCCAGGTCGGGTCTGCAAAGTGCAGGCCGCATAAGTGTTCCCAATTATTAGGAACTTCAACGCTAGGTAATTTGCCAGATATTGACGAAAGCACAAAGTTGTGACTTCTAGAGATTTTCAGAGTCTAACATAGAGCGAATAGTGCAGCTGACGGCACCTCTATTGACTGCTGAAGTTGTCTGCCCAAGTCCATAAATCGGAACTTGAGAACGTATGCGTGGAAGCCAAAGTTTGCTCACGCAATCGTCTCGAATAAAGCTAGCTTGGGAACCAGGATCTAAGAGTACCCTGATCGGTTTGTATCTACCAGAACGATCTTGAACTTCCACAACAGCAGTGGAGAGTAAGACAGTAACCCCAAGATTTGAATTCGTCTGTGAAGACAAAACATTTGCCGGAATAGGAGAGGCTGACTGCGTCCTATTGGCATTTTTATGCATGTGTGAGCGGTCGGTTCAGCTGAACGGCTAGAAGCAGGTTGCGATTCAAAATGTAGCAAGGTATGATGCGGCTTGGCGCAAGTTCGACAGGAATTATAAGATTTGCATTGCATGGACGCATGGTCTGTTCGTAAGCAATTTAAACAAAGGCGTAAGCGTTTGACAATGTCGAAACGTTCTGTCGGAGTTTTCTTTAGAAACGATTGACATCTGTAAATTAAGTGATTGCCTTTGCAGGAAGGACAATGGTGCGAAAATGAATTATTTGAGTCACTGGAGCTACTTGGTGTGTCCAGTGAAACTACGTTAGAAGAAACTCTTGGTTTAAATTGAAACGCTGAGGATTTCTTAGGCACTGATGTGTGAGATGTATGGACAGTCGTCGAATAAGAAACAGGTGCGGTTGAAGAAAAGGTTTCCAACGCTGCACATTGTTGGGTTAAAAAATATCTCAAATCCTCGAAATTAGGTATTTGCTTCGGATCCGATTGGAGTTCGAAGCGTTTTCTAGTGAACGGATCAAGTTTTCTAAAAGCAAATCGACCAGAATAAAGTTCCAATGTTCAGTGGGAAACTTTAAGTTAGTTAGAACAGCAAGGTTCTCCGAAAAACAATCAATAAGTGCCCTAAGTTTCTTAGGGTCTTCTGATTTTAAAGGTAGAAAGTCTTTCATTGCTTTCCAATGCAAAGTTGCCAATAAACGCGGATTGCTAAATCTCTCACGCAAGGCGTTATAGGAAATAATAAAATTATCCCCGAAATGGGTACAGATTTAACGATTCTTAAAGACTCCCGGTACAACAACTGATAAGATAATTTAATTTTTCGATATTGGACAGCGACGCGTTATTATAGACCAGGCTGTCAAATAAATCGATGAAAGATGAAAATTCAGTTACCTCATTATTAAAAATTTGGAGCTTTAACGGTAACAATTTTGATACCGTGCTGCTTGGAGCATTTTCGATGATTTGTGGTGCTTTCATTTCTTGCATCGTATCGAGATGCAGCAGTATGAAAAAATAAGCGGAATCTACTTCCTTCCGTACAGCGTTGTAAGTTAATGAGTCTACCTCGTCACATGAGGCCAAGACAGCGACTAAAATTGTATTGAAATTTGCATAAAGGTCATGTATTCCCCTTGTTTGAATAAGGAACAATGCCTTTAAACTTGGGTCACTTTGTATAGAATTACAAAGCTCAAATATTTCTAAAATCCGTGTTTTCAGTAATTGGAGTTCTACCACATGTGCTTTCTTTGGAGCCATTCTCAAAGATTCTGAAAGGACTACAATAAACTGTTGTAAAACGGTAAAGCTAAATGTGCACTGAGAAATATTAAAATATTATGAATTGTTCAAAGCACGAAAAATGTAAAATAGGGTATAACCAATAAATCACGTTTTATGACTAACGGTTCGTCAAACAAAAGCGTGAATATAAGATGTACCGCTTAACAACCCGAGCGGCTTACCATCAAAAGCTCACAGAAACGTTTAAAACATGTGGCTTAACATATTTGCCGAAAGATGCAACTTTACAACCTTATTCCTCTGCAGATATTTTCAATATTGTAATACAAAACGTGCAATAGCTTTTAAATACAAAGCAAATCCTTTACCTTTCTTGTTTAAGAAGTATAAAGCGATTTATAGTTTTCAGGTTGCTTTCTGTTTTATGCCGCTAAAATGAATTTAAAACTGAAAACTGACAAATTTTATATTATGAATTTCTTTGTAATTAAAACGCTTGCTGGTTTCAATTACGGCGAAATCGCTTAATTTAATCTAAAGACAGTATAAATAATGTTTACACATTTTAACCCGCTAAATATGGGCTTTAAGCACAAATTTAAAACTGAAATATTAATTAATTAAAAACTCGCTGAAATGCACAATAATATTTAATTTAGGACATGTGTAACCACAGGACTAATGAATCCGGATCGACTTATAGGGCCAATGATTGATTGGGGTTAAGGAGGTTGATATAAATGTGTGTATAAATATAAATATGCAAATTACAATGAAGGACCAATTGCTTTTATAGCAATAACGATGATGGTGGAGCGGTTATGTAATAACAAAAAAAGACAACTACCAACTAATTAAGGAAGGGTATAAATACCTTAAGTCTTGCGCCGCTGGGGCAATAGACACTTTCACGCACAAAGCTTTGTCCTGCGCCGCTGGGGGCAATAGACACTTTCACGCACAAAAGCTTTTACGGAGAACCAGTAACACGCTCGACCGGGTGTCGGTCTCGCTTTGAAAGCTCTAATACGACCGTCCCTTTCAAGGGTTCGAAGGCGACTTGCTTCTCTCAAGGCTCGAGTACGACTGTCACTTTATGCACTGTTATTGCCGGTATATAAAATGTTTCACTCAAACTGTAGGATGCACGCACAAAGTATTTATTGTCACAAAATACCGAATTGTTCGATGACGACGTAACACTGGTACTAATTATTCTAAGTCGAAATAAACTGATTTAAATGAATTATTATGAGTCGCCTAAGCAAACTGCAAGGCTAAAGCTAAATACTTTGACTGACTGCCGGAGCTTGGGGCTCCCGGGCTATTTAAGATGTCCCTGCCCCTCACAATTCTGTGGAAACGTGCAGAGCTCATGTCTGCTTATTCTTAATTCTATTCATGTTACAATGTTATAATCTTACTTTCTAGGTAATTTCGGTATCTTGTCCGTCTGTACCCTGCTACATGCAGTGTCACTATCGTCTGAATACAAAGTATTGCATCCGTTCTCATGAACTGTTAATAAACTTTATTAATTGTCCTTGTATTACATTGTTGCACTTCACTTAGTAACTTCTTTTAACCATTTCTAATAATTCCTAATTATTTCTATTTCGTTATACATACATAAATTGGTGGATACATAACTCGCGTTGGACCTGAAAATGAAGCAATATTAAGGAAGGAAAAATAGGAAGTATTGCTTGTACTACACTTTATACGGACGTAACCTGACCAGGTTTTTTTACTGATTGTAAGTGATAGACTCTAACAACTTTATTATTAGAGTTGAATGAGTACCTTCACAAAAGACAGTCGTTATTATACTAGCAGGCGGTTAACAACGCGAAGCGGATAATCACTAATTAATACGCCCACCTAAAATAAGCAAAAGTTTAAGCTAAATAACTAAAGAATACTAGGACTGGCTTTCCAGTCGGAAATAAGGATATCCTGTATGAGAACGAACAATGAAACCGAAACACGAAAGGAACCACGGAAAGAAGCAAATCTCTAAACAACCAAATGAAATAAGAGACAGGACACGAAACACGGAAATCTGAAATTAAGTAAATATTGAAATTAAGAAGAATGAATAAATAAAAGTTGAAAAAAAGTTACTCTTCTTTCGGAAGAAAAATAAGTTTATTTATAGAGCGCGTGAGTAGGCCACCCGTTTTAACGGAGGCCACACAGGTAACACCATCGGGACCAGAGAATAACTCTGTTACGTGACCAGTGGGCCAAATCAAGAGGCAAGGTTTCCAAATCCTTAACATATACTAAGTTCCTCACTTTGAAATCCCCTACACAAGCGGTAACATTTACTTCGTTGTTCCAGTGTTCACATATTCTTTAAACCATCTTCACCAAACCAACTGAGTCATTTAACAAAGACGCTTCCAGCGAGGTTTAAACTTCTGATCTTCAGAATAGGGAATTTCGGGGAGGCTAAAAATCGGACCACCTATGAGAAAGTGCCCGGCAGTGAGATAGTAGGCGTCGCCGTGGATCAATGTAGTAAGCGTAAGACTACGGATCCCAAGGTCCTGGGTTCGAATCCCGACACAGCCGACTGCTTGAAAAATGGCAGGTGAGCATTTTTCACAAAAATTACGCTCTCGTTCGGATGAGAGGTTAAATGGAGGTCCCGTGGGTGAGTGTTGTCACGCACGTTAAAGATCCCTACCTTGCCTGAAACGGCAAGGGTTCGGCAAAATTCTAAATTTCCAGGCAACAAAAAACTCGTCTCCTGGCCAATGTAGTACCTTCGGGTGGAGCATTGGAAAATCACATGTAAGACAGTGAGATAATCAGTCCCCTCTTTATGATTAGAGGATGACAAACAAAGAGCACGGCTATTTAATAACGCCTCGATGCGCGCGAAAACAGTTGAAAGTATCTATAAATTCTTAGTTTGCTTATCTAAGGTACGCAACGTTAAAGCCTTGGTGAACTTGTAACAACC